>PVIC010040941.1:0-16431 GCA_004025085.1 Thryonomys swinderianus
TGCTGGAAGTGGAGACACGCCCACCAACAATCAACGCCGCATACCACAATGCCGGACGTGGTGGCTCACGCCTGTAATCCCAGCACTCGGGAGGCAGAGACAGGAGGATTGCTGAGTTCGCAGCGGCTTGCCTGGGCACCATAGTGAGCTCAGGGCCAGCCTGAACTACAAAGCGAGACCCTGTCTCAAAAAGCAAAAAAAAAAAAAAAGAATTACACAGTGGTGGTGCATGGCAGCACCCTTGGCTGGTACTATGAGGTCTGCAGGTGTCCAGGTTATATAGGAGGCTGTGCCCAACAGGGGCACTGATGCAAGCTCAGGTGGGGTGGGGAGAGTAGGGGGTTAGTCGGGGATGGGATAAGGAGGCTGCAAATCACTTACAAATGGTACCCAAGAAGGACTTGAAGCCCAAGTTCCAGGAAGGTGAACAAGTACTGTACATTCATAGGCTTCTTCTTTAGGATGCAAAGTGTATACAGGTAGCCATAAAGGACAAACAAGTAAAATACTTGATACGTTACAATGGTTGGCATAAAAACTGAGACGAATGGATTCCAAAAAGCAGAATACTCAAGTATGTGGACAGTAATCTACAGAAACAGGGAAAACTTCAAAAGGCCAATCAGCAGCCATATGCAGAGAAAATTGAGAGCGGCTGCTCCAGGAAAGAGGACATCTGGTCTGTAGCCGGAAAATGTTGAGTGAAAACAAAAGAGAACAAACAAACAAAAAAAAAACCCTGGAAATGGAGATGGAGGCAGTACCAGTGAGACGCCTCAGCTTCCTCAGAAGAAGAGGGCCTGCGTAGAGCCTACTGTTGAAAATGAGGAAGCATTTATGAAAAGAGATGAAGTTAAAGATCCCTGAAGAGCTCAAACCATGGTTTGTTGATAACTGGGATTTAATCACCAGACAGAAACAGCCCTTTTACCTTTCCCCCGGGAGGAATGTGGATTCCATTCTAAAGGTCAATGCAAATTACAAGAAATTTCAAGGAGACACGAACAATAAGAAGTAGTCTGTTAATGAGACTGTAGCAGAGATAAATACTTCAAGGTGAGCGATGCTGGGCACTCAGCTCCTCTATAAATTTGAGGGACCACAGTGTGCTAAGACCCTCACCAGTCACCCTAGGATGCCCATGTCCCAGGTGTATAGAGCACATCTTCTGAGATTATCTGTAACCACTGGAGCGATACTGGGCTGTACAACTCTGCATGAGATGAGCCTTGCTTTATTACCGCATTATCTTCATGATTCCCTCAAGTACCTGGCAAAGAACTCGACAACTGTGTTTAGTGCCAGTGATTGTGAAGTGGCCCCTCGTGAGACCATCAGAAAGCGGTGTGAGGCACTCTGACCCGAGTTGGATCTCGGCCAGCATGTCTTTGTTCCTCCTAGTCCTTCTCTTGTACAAATGCTGTACTTTGAAGATGTTAGTGTACAGCAGACTTGATGTTTGTTTTGTTCGATTTTAAACAGAAAATGAAAGGGGTTACAGCTTCTTTTTTCTTTTCATTTCAAAGTTGCTATCAATGTATTCAATGATGGATAACAGAGACATGGTGTAGAATGTTTTATTGCCTAGTTGACAAAGCTGCTTTTGAATCCTGATGGCCCTATTTCTTTGACACTAGGCACTTTTTATAATAGGTGTTAATGCTAGATGACAAAATGCTCTGATTCCTAGTGCCAGAGGTCAGATTCAGTGTAAATCACCGAACACACTCATCCATTTGTGCTCTTTTATTTTTAATGGTGCTTAAAGAGCCCATCCTTTGAGAGTCATCCATATTGTTCCTTAGGCATTTTATCTTTTCTTAAATTGTTGAAGAATGATGAATTGTTCCATAGTGTTTGTATTTGTGTCTAATGAACGTTTTAACGTGATAGACGCAATGCATTATATAGCTACAGTTTTCTGGAAAAGACGATCTTTTAAGAAATGTTTTTCAGCTCTTCAATAAAATTTTTCTTTAAATTTCAAAAAAAAAAGAAAGAAATACCCAATGGTTTGGGGATACAGAGACACAATGTTCAACTCACTCTCAATGATTCATGAAATAAGTTACGTGTATGTGTTATAGAATTTACACATATATAAATAAAGACATAAGCACCATAAAGCAAATGGAACAAACTATAAATTTGGGTAGAAAGTATAGAAGAGTTCCCTATAATATTCCTGCAACTTTTCTGCAAATTTAAAATTATAACAAAAGAAAATGTTGCACCTGCTCCCTCTCAACACTCCCAGGAAAGGTGCTTTGATAACAGATATTTCTTGATAACTGCAAGTATATGTGAAAATGTTCGCCAGACATTCACAGCCTCAGCAGCCAGAATTTCAGTGACAACCGTGGTAGGAGTTTAACACCTACTGTAAGGACATGAAAGGCAGCAGGTTCTGAGACACATCTGGACTTGCTTTCCCTGCCTATGGGACAGTGGAGCCCAGCCTCAGAATGTCACTGACACACAGTCACACCAGCTCAGCGTCAGTCACTCCAGTTATGCATGAGAAGCGGCCATACTCGTCACACTGGTTTTGCATGAAAAGTGGTCATACCGGTGACCTCCAGGAAACAGAAATGAGTCACTCCCCAGTGGGAATCATCCTCAGAGCCAAGAGTGAAGAAGTCTCCTTCACAGTTATCATTTCTATGGGCACAAATCCAGCCACTCTATTCAGCTTTCTGCTCTGTAATTCTCTTTACGATGTAATTAAAAAGCTGATCCTCAAGTACAGTCGGCTTGCCAGGCATGGCGGGGTGCATGCCTATAATCCCAGCACTTGGGAAGCTGAGGCAGAAAGATCACCTCAAGTTCGATCCGGCTTGGACTACATAGTGAGTTCAAAGCCAGCCTGAGCTACATAGTGAGATCTTGTCTCAAAAAAAACAAAAACTCAAGAAGGCGTAGCCTACATCTGAACCACAGCCACTTTTCTTCTGGGACAGGACTGTCAAATGGATCAAGCCACAGCTGGCCAGCTGGCCACCTTCCTCTAAAAAGACACGTTCTCAATTCTGCTTCATAGCAACCAGTAGGACCAAGGAACTGGGTGCACATATGAGGAAGGCATTTCAGATAGAAATTTACATTTGTAGATTTAGACAGACAATTGGGACACTCACTGTTACCAGTTCAGATCTACATGCCTGAGACACCAATGAGGGCTGACTGAACGACAAGTGAGGACTGAAAACTATGGTGAATGTCTAAATTTTTAAAAATGTATTACAGTAAAAGACATATCGCCATGACTTCCTCTCACTCTGCCCCCCTGCTGTAAACACACTTGTCCCGCCATTCTCACCAGCCACTTCCTGGAGGAATCTCTGAGTCCTCTTTCCCAGATGCTTTTAGTTACACCATCCTGGCTGCCTTGATGTACTGAATTGATTAAGAACGTTGATCTTTCATAGTCATTTTGATCTTGAGGAAGAGCCTGAAATTACATGGTGCCAGAACAAATGACTAAGAAGGACGAGGACACCATGATGTTTCTGAGGGAAATTGCTCTATCAGAGGCAAAGCGTGACTCAGAGTCTCCACATGTTGGAGGCTTAAACCATTTGCCATTTCCTAAGCTGTTTTCTATATGCATAGTTCCCTAGATAATAAATCCTTGTCCTGTTTAGAGTGCCCATGGCGTTTCTGGGTATGAACTCAACTGCACAATTCCATCCAGGTCACAGAGCCCAGTCCACAGACTGACCACAGAGCTGGGCCTGATGGACTCATTTTGCTCACCCAGGGGATCTGGGTGGTTTCCATGGAGACCCTGAACCCGGCTCCCAGGACACAGCCACAGACCAGGTCCCATCTCCCGTGACGACAGTGCTTTGCACGCTGGAATGAGAAGCGGCACAGCTGTGCGGCACCAGTAATGTGTGTTGTCCACGATCTGTGGCCACGGCACACTCCATACACAGCTCTCAGGCTCACAACTGACTGATTGCACTGAACAAGTTGAAATTTGTTACACAGTCTCCAAGGTTCATGTGGAGCATTCCTGCTTTTCTCTGGCACTGGGCAGCAGCATTCACTGTACTTTATGATCACCCCCACCCCGTAGTTCACAGAGAATGTGTTCTGTCATCTTCCTCATTTTGCTAGCTTCTCGGTTCTGAGCTGGAACTGGGAGGGATGCGATCCCAAGCCATTATAGTACCCATTTCTAAATTCAGCACTCAGTGTACAAGTACAGTAGGGAGAAGAAGTCTGCACACCTTAACCCTCACCTTCGCCTCTCGGATCTCAACTCCATGGGAGGCTCTCTAATGAAATATATAACAATATCTGCTCTACAGAAAGTTACCATGGTAGCTGAATGCGGTGGCACATCTGTAATCCCAGCACTCAGGAGGCTGAGGCAGGAGGCTTGTCATGAGTTTGAGGCCAGCCTGGGTCACATAATGAGTTCAAGGACAGCCTGAAATATGTAAAGAGACCCTGTCTCAAAAAAAAAAAAAAAAAACATAAGAGTAAGTTGCCATGGCTTGATAGAGCTTGCTCAAAATGCAAAAGACTATCTACTCCAAAAACCACAAAACCACCAATCCAACTGTCTTGTTAGCTCATGCAGAGAAGGATTGTAGGAGACATTGCTATTAACCTTCCTCTGCCCTCAAGCAGTACAACTCCTACTAACAACCACTCCCACCACTTAAAATTTCTATCATCTGGTTTTTCTTCTTGTCCAACCAACACCATCTTCCTTACTTCTTCGCATACCCAACAGCCCCTCATACATATTTATGTATGCTAATTGGTGTCCAGGGTGGTCTCCAGCTCTGTGCCCTTGAATCCTTAAGAATTTTTTTTTTTTTTTTGAGACAGGGTCTAGCTTTGCAGTTCAGGCTGGCCCTGAGCTCACTATGTAGCCCAGGCAAGCCTCGAACTCAGCAATCCTCCTGTCTCTGCCTCCCGAGTGTTGGGATGACAGGCATGAGCCACCATGCCCAGCCCCTTGAATCCTTATAGGCTGAGACACCCTTTGGCCAAGGATTTCCTCTGCCCCACCCTGTGCACATACCCAGCTCTGTCCTCACTTGACTGGCATTAATTATTTTCATTGCTCAGTGTCACTGTTCCCCTAATCCATCCTCTACCCTCCTCTATGCCACTTTAAGCCCAAGATGGCACCACCTGCCTCCGGTGTCCTCTACTTCCTGCAGAGTTTGACAAGTGGGGGTCACAGGCAGAAGGTCAGGAAGACTCCTCTGAGCGTAACACCTCCTCCAAGTCTCCTCCTGCACCTGCCCACAGACAGATAGTGCCGGCACCTTCCTGCTATTGCTGTTTCCCAGCTTTGTTCCTATTAGACACTGTCGCTTCATCAAGTCGTCTTCAGTCTTCCGGGTATGTCACTGACTTACTAATAGAACAGAAGAGCTCTGGAAAAATGGTATCTCATCAACCATAAAGCTCTGGTACAAAGTGAGAATCTGGAAAATAAAATGAAGGATGAATAAATCTCTGGTAGAAACTAGAATGTAATATAAAATGTAATTGTTGGGAGGTTCCTCTTGCAGCTTTTTTCCCCCTAGTCCTAGAGAATGAACCCAGGCTCTTCTACATTTCCAGCCATTTTTGTTTGTTTTGTTTTGTTTTGTAATTTTGAGGCAGAGTCTCACCAAATTCTACAGGTGGATCTAGAACTTGTGACCTTCCTGCCTCAGCCTCCCAGAATGTTGGGATTACAGGCATGCGCCACCACATGTGGCTGTCATCTTGCATCTTTCAAACGGGAAGTTGGATGCTGTGTGACCAAAGTCGAGCCTCTGCAGCCCCATGGAAGCTTGACCCACTCATTCCACAACCGCCGAGTGGGCTGTTTCAAAGGGCAGAAGCAAATTTATAGCAGCTCCAGAATGAAATTTCCTTCACTGTCCACTGTGATGGCAGGGTTTAGGCCATCTTTCATCACTAGAGGAAATATGTAGGGACAGAACAAAAACACATTCATTAAGAAAGAAAACAGTGTGCCAGTCGGCAGAACAACTGTAGTTACAAGACTCATGAAAAGGAAAATTAATTCCTTGGGAAAGAGCTTTCTATTTTAAGAAGATGAGAAACAATAAAAGATGTCTTTAAATGATAGATAATGGAGACACTTCCCAGCAGCCTCAAAGCTGTGGCTTTACAGATGTAAACCTAAAGCAAAACCATTCCAAAGGACAGAGCCCAGGCCAACTCTGGCTGCTTATTTTCTTCTGCGGTCAGTCTCTGCTGAACACAGCAGTCTGAAGCCTGGCCACAGAGCTGTGAGGGCCCCTGTCTCTAAGATGCCCAGGCGTGTCCCCAGTGACCCCATCTGTACAGCCTGACAAGGACAATCAGACAGGGTATTTTGGATTGAATTTTCCCAGGGTGCGTTACTTTCCCAAGGTAACCTGAGCTTTTGGGTGCAAGATCCTGTCCCAGAGACATAATACAGAATAATAAAAGACCTGTAAGCCAGAGGCAGAGGCTATGGCTCAATGGCTGAGCATGTGCTTAGCATGCACAAGGCCCCGGACCCAAAAAGACAAATAACAACAAAAACCAATCCAGGCCGGGCGTGGTGGCTCACGCCTGTCATCCCAGCACTCGGGAGGCAGAGACAGGAGGATTGATGAGTTCGAGGCTTGCCTGGGCTACATAGTGAATTCAGGGCCAGCCTGAACTACAAAGAGAAACCCTGTCACAAAAAAAAAAAAAAAAAAAAAAAATCCAGAAAATCCCCTGTGAGCCAAAATAAACCTCTTTTCTTTATAAATTCTCCAGCCTCAGGTATGCTGTTACAGCTACAAAAAAATCCAGACTGAGACAGTTGCTAATGAACACCAGATCTAAAAGTGCTGTTCTCCTAGGATTTGCAACATGCTATCCTTGTAACACCTAAGGGTAGTTGCAGGCCTCACACAACAACGACCTACTGGTCCCTGGCCTGCACTGCCTCACTGTCTGGTCGAGTCTCCTGCAGTACTGTCCTTGAGCTACCATTTAGGAGGTCATGGGAGCCTCTTTTTAAGCTTTCAGGGATTTTGTCAGTTAGTTTGATGCCTCATCTGTCACTTGAAATCAGCCATAGTGAGGGTCTTCACATCCCTGGAACTGACAGACTCTACAGGTCGCTTGTGCAATTGTTAAACACTTACCAACATCACGTTTCACATAAATCTGTACCAGCTCCCTGGTAGCGGAGACACCTTTGGCAATGTCTGCAAGCTCAGAAAGAGAGTCAGCCCTCCCAGGTATATTATTTTAAATGTGGCCCTAAATTTAAATGCCCAGTTTTTTTTTTTAAATGAGACTAAAATTAGAGTCAATGCCTAAGAATGTGGTTTGTTTTTATTGCAAGTTGGCTCAAGAAGTTTCTGAAAATTAATTTATGATATCTTGCCTTATAAAGCTAAAATGCTTTCCAAAATTTTGTGGGGCAATTTTGAAACCTGAGGAAGTCAGCCAACAAACTAAGTATATCTCTATGAGAAAAAAAGAGAGAGAGGGAGAGGAGGGGAGGAGAGGAGAGGGCAAGGGGAGAGGAGGGGAGGGAGAATGATCTAGTTCAGGCCCAGATGGAGGGATTTGTGTTTACTTTAGTGGAAAGAGAGACAGCAGCCTCTGGCTAATCTCAAGATTTTTTTTCCCCCTCAAATAATGGCTGACCATCTGCTCTGTTGTTTTTGGCCAAGTCTTCTATCAAAACAAAAATGTTGCAACTACAGTGACCTAACTTGGGAAACAATCTTAAAACATTTTCTAGGAACCACAAAACATTTGTTTGACTCCTTCTGGCGGCACAGAGTGGAAATAAGAGGAGAACATAATATTTTGCCTTGTAACAAAGGAGAAACTGGAAGTGGCCAGCAGTTAGAGGAGCCTTTTTTAGTTCACATACGGGTCATCCAGAACCCATGACATCTTGTCTTCCAAATCAGAGACGAGCTCACCTTAGGCTGTATCAGAATCTACCGTAATCCATTCAGCTAGTTATTGGGGAATAAATGGTGCTCTTTATCATGCGATAAATTTTAAGCTGGCAGGCTAGCTTTGACAAAAACAGCGAGCACAGTGGCTACTGTGAAAACAGATGTGTATTTTAGAGCAGCCAGGAGGGAAGAAATCTAAACTTCTTGATGTGGTTGGAAAAAGGAAAGCTTCTTCATGTGACTCAGATTTCAGTGGTGTGAACACAGACAATCCAGTTATGCAACGTTATTACTGCTGATAGATTATGAAGAGCTCTATTAGCTCATCTCAGCAAAACGCTCTCCAAAGCCTATTAAATATGTCCCAGGGGAGATATTGAAAGTAACCTGATATGCTGTCTCACAGGACATAGGGTGACAAACAGTGGGCATCCGAGTTAGAGTCCAAGTTGGGCTCTTTTGTAACCCAGGAGCTACGTGATCTCAGATGAGAGGCCTACCCTCTCTAAGGCAGCCCTGCCTAGGTACACACTGGAGGTGACAGTAGTGTCCAAAATAATGTGCTTAAGAAAGGTGTCTGGCACACCATACATTCTCTATTTTTTTTTGAGACATGGTCTCGCTTTGTAGTTCAGGCTGGCCCTGAACTCACTATGGTGCCCAGGCAAGCCACCCCGAACTCAGCAATCCTCCTGTCTCTGCCTCCCGAGTCCTGGGATTACAGGCGTGAGCCACCAGGTCCAGCATTGTGGTATGTGGTGTTGATTGTTGGTGGGCGTGTCTCCACGCCCAGCATTATATGTGGTTACTGGGGATCGAACTCAGGAACTTGCGCTTGCGAGGCAGGTGCCGGAACCATTGAGCTAACCCTCTGGCCCCTACATTCTCTATTTTTGAGACAGGGTCTCACTTTATAGTTCAGGCTGGCCCAGAGCTCGCTATGTAGCCCAGGCTAGCCTCAAACTCAGCAATCCTCCTACCTCTGCCTCCCAAGTCCTGGGATTACAAACTAGGGACCTTGTGCTTGCAAGGCAGAGGCCAGAACCACAGAGCTAAATCCCTGGCCTGGTATGGTCCTGATAAATACTGGCCGTCATTTTTGCATGTTGGCCTAGTGCATGTGGACACAGTTGTCTTTATTTGGAGATCTGCTCAGAAGCAGCCCTTGAGAAGGGTCTCAGTACCAGCAGTGTATCTGGGATATGAACCCAGGACCCCAGGAGAGGAGGAAGGGTGAAGACAGCCAACTATGGGACTGTTGCCACAATAACTGTCCATTGCATATCACTCATATCCATGAGTGATAGAGCAGAACACACGATAGAGATACCCCCACCGAGATAGCAGAAGCTGGATGTGTAGCTGCTAGCCTTGCGGGAGGGCTGCTCCTGAGGGCAACCATGACACCCATGGGACGGGGAGTGGCAGGTGGCTCAAGGGAGCGCCCCTCGGCATGCAGAACTGAGAGTGAAAACTCTGGAAGGACCTCAACACCATCCACACAGTCTGGCCTCGTGGTTGTCAGAGATCAAAATCAACTGGGGTCCTCTAGTGATGCCGTGTGCTGCACACAGGACCCCAGTCTCCTGAGATTATAACAGGGCTGAACGGTTCCTACCGCAGCTGTCTTCATGTCACCAAGCTGCATGTTACTCGCACATCCATCCTGATGCTGGTACACACGCACCAACCCCCTCCCAGCCACCCAAAGTACAGCATGTTTCCATAATAATGACACCCAGTGCCTAAAGCTTGATAACAATCCTGTGGCTGCTATTGGGCTCTGAATTGGCTAATGCTATAATTTGGAGCTTGAAAGTGCCCCACGGTTGGGAGGTGGGGTCTGGTGGGATGGAGTTGGGGAACTGGGCTGGCCTTGAAAAGGACACTGGGCCCCAGTTCCTTCTCTTCCTTCTCTCTCTGCTTCCTGGTTTCCATGAGCCAAGCAGCTTTCTCCACCACACATTCCCACCACTGTCTTCTGCCTCCGCACAGAGCCTAAAGCACTGGGTCAGCCAACCATAGACTGAGACCTCTGAAACTGTGAGCCAAGATAGACCTTTCCTCTTGATCAGTCAATGATCTCAGACATTTTGTCACAGTCACAGAAAGCTAACAGACATGACTACATTACAGACTTTATTATTTTGAAATGCAGCCCTACTTATAAAGTTTACTGTAAAACCATGTGTCATACTGGCAGCACCTGCCTCTCCATTACATTGTTTCTCTTACACCTAATGAATTCTTACATTGTCTTGCTCATCATCATAGCCACAGAAGCAGTAGAATGTCATATATGTACACACAGACACACATGCACACAAACCCAGGGTGATAAAAAATACCACAAGGATTTCATGTTTTCAGTTTATTGCAATAAGAGACACACTGCCATTTATCCCCCTCAAAATGCACTCCCTTACTTCAAACACATTTATCCCATTATTCTTGCCACTCTCTGAAGCAGTCCTGCAAGTTTTCTTGCACGACTGCATTTAGTTGGGCTCTCATGGCTGCCTCAACATCCTGAATCCATTGAAAATGTTAATATTTTGTGCTTATTTTGACTTTGGGGAAAAGTTAGAAGTGTCATGGTGGTGTATCTAGTGAATAAAATGGATGAGGACACACTGTTGTGTCTTTACAAGCCTATCTTTCCCTTGGATGGCACTTGGTGAGGAGCACTTACTATATTTTTTATCATCTCTCACGAAGACACTGATGAGAACTTCCAGAGCTGCTGCAGAAAGTGGAAAGATCAGTAGGATGAGTGTGTTTGAAGCAAGAGGGTACTTTAAGGAGGACTAATGACAATGTGCCTTTTATTGTGATAAAAATTTAAACATTCGGGCCAGAGAGTTAGCTCAGTTGGTACCGGCGCCTGCCTCACAAGTGCAAGGTCCTGGGTTCAATCCCCGGTAACCACATACATGCCCACCAGTAATCAATACCACATACCACAGTGCCGGGCGTGGTGGCTCACACCTGTAATCCCAGCACTCGGGAGGCAGAGGCAGAAGGATTGCTAAGTTTGAGGCTTGCCTGGACTACATAGTGAGCTCAGAGCCAGCCTGAACTACAAAGTGAGACCCTGTCTCAAAAAAAAAAAAAAAAATTTAAACATTCACTATATATTTCGGTCACTTACACACACAGACAGAAAAGGGAAAGAACACATACCTAAGTATTCAGGAGGCTACACTATCTAGGTTTGTGTAAACAGACTGCTGGCTTTGACAACAACTAAGGATGCGGTTCTCGGGACGCAGCCCTGTTCTTAAGTAAAAACAGTTTTCTGGATGAGCCCTCCAGAAACAATAATGCAACAACAACCAAAAATCTATGTTTAATCTATTCTTTTACTTTATTATTTTCTTTTTAGTATATGTGCTGCCGAAGCGAGCACAACTTTATTATTTTCTTTTGCAGGCCCTCGCTTGCTAGGGAAGCACTCTTCCACTGAGCCACCTTGCCGTCTCCCTCTACACTGAGCTGATGGAAATACTAAGACAGAAATAAATTGAGCTTAAAAGCTTTTATGTGTGTTCTTGCCAAACCAGAACAGAGTTGGGAATAATGTATGGAGTTTAAATTCTGATTTTGCTTTGAGCTCTTACCTCATCCTCAGTGTGCACCTCCTAAAGTTGAAGGATAGCAAATATTTTTCACAGTGCTGTACAGTAACTAAGACATTAGGAAAAAAGAAAGCATCTCCCATTTTCAAAAACATCTCCAAGGTTTCAGCCACTACAATAATGGCTTCCCCAGTACCTGAAATGACTCAAGATTTTAGGACAGATAATACTTCAAAACTGAGCTAAATCCCTGGCTCTACAACTTCCCTATCCATCAGACAGATGTGCAAATACTAACAAACAATAATTAACAGCACAAATTCCATTCTAAACTGGGAAATGAATCTATTTCATATTGGATCATGTGTGAAAGGAAGACAGTCCTTACATATGGCCACTGTTTCCAAAACAAATAACTCCCTCATAGCTTGGTTAAAAAAAAGATCGTCAGGTTTCCTTCATAAGTTACAAATATATATATATATATATATATATATATATATATTTTTTTTTTTTTTTTTTTTTTTTTGCTTTTTGGAGACAGGGTCTTGCTTTGTAGTTCATGCTGGCCCTGAGCTCACTATGGTGCCCAGGCAAGCCGCCACGAACTCAGCAATCCTCCTGTCTCTGCCTCCCGAGTGCTGGGATTACAGGCGTGAGCCACCACACCCAGCATTATATGTGGTAACCGGGGATCGAACTCAGGTCCTTACGCTTGCGAGGCAGGCGCTGGAACCACTGAGCTAAACCCTCCGGCCCAGTTACAAATATTTTTGTGTTGCCTATCAAATAAATAAAACCCAATCCATAAACAATATTAAAGGTTAATCAAAACTGAGAAAGGAAGACTAAATGCCATATGCAGGGCCTGGAGATTTAGCTCAGTGGTTCTGGCGCCTGCCTCGCAAGCGCAAGGTACTGAGTTTGATCTCCAGTCACCACATACAATGCTGGGCATGGTGACTCACGCCCACCAGCAGTCAATACAACATATCACAGTGCCGGGCATGGTGGCTCACACCTGTAATCCCAGCACTCGGGAGGCAGAGACAGGAGGATTGCTGAGTTTGAGGCTGCCTGGGCTACATAGTGAGCTGAGGGCCAGCCTGAACTACAAAGAGAGACCCTGTCTCAAAAAAAAAAAAAAATGCTACATTCAGAAAGATTACAAATCAATCAGAAAGCCGGGCATGGTGGCTCAAGCCTATAATCCCAGCACTTGGGAGGCAGAGCCAGGAGGATTGCTGAGTTTGAGGCTAGCCTGGGCTACATAGTGAGCTCAGGGCCAACCTGAACTACAAAACGAGACCCTGTCTCAAAAACAAAACAAAACAAAATAAAGCAGTAAGAAAAAGGCTTTCAATAAAAACATGAACAAAAGATAGAAGCAGCTAAGAATTATAACTGTTATAACCTATTGGTGATTTCATCAAATGAAAAGAAAAATAGTTGTATCTAAGTGGCCTATGTTGCAAAAGCAGTCAGTGGTTTTACAGATCAGTATGAAGTGGTAAAGTTTAAAGAAGGCATACTGATTGTCAAAATACAGGAAAAATGTTGGCCAGAGGGTTAGCTCAGTGGTTCTAGCGTCTGCCTCGCAAGCGCAAGGTCCTGAGTTCGATCCCTGGTAACCACATACAATGCTGGGTGTGGAGACTCACGCCCACCAGCAATCAATACCACATACCACAATGCCGGGCGTGGTGGCTCACGTCTATAATCCCAGCACTCGGGAAGCAGAGACAGGATTGCTGAGTTCGAAGCTTGCCTAGGCTACATAGTGAGCTCAGAGCCAGCCCAAACTACAAAGCGAAACACTGTCTCAAAAAAAAAAAAAAGTTCAAGTTCATTGTTCATCAAAACATTGCATATATAAAATGAGAAGAGACACCTCCTAACAAACTGATGGTGTGTGAGATCGTACCTAACTCCCTAATGTTCTGGGCACCAATGGGCCTGGACATCCATCCATTAGTCCTCAGATACACTGAGAGAATACTTTGCTAGAAAGCAAGTTAGCAATATGCAGTTTTTAAATAACTCACAAACTTTGATTTAGGAGTTCTGTTTCTAAGACATAATTAGACAAATTTTTGAACTTCTGTACTTGCAATGGCTGGTGAATCAGACTAATCCACAAAAACAAAACCACTAAGCCAGGGATTTAGCTCAAGTGGTACCCACACCTATCTTGGAAACACCAGGGCTATAATTCGATCCCCAATACTGCAAAAAAAAAGAAAAAAGAAAAAAGAAAGAAAGAAAAAGAAAAGAAAAGAAACAAAACCAGTAAGACAAATGATAGATTGAGGAAGTGGGGTGTTACTTTAAGGAATTGGCCCAAGTGATTATGGGGACTGGCAAGTTTGAAATCAATAGTAGGGCAGGTTGGTGATTCTGATCAGAGCTGATGCTGGAGTCTTGAGCTGGGAATTCATGGAACAGGGGTGCAGATTGGGAACCAGGTAGGATTCCATGGCAAAGACAAATGCCTTTTCTGAGTCTCAATTTCCTCCTGACTAGCCGAGGCCATCCACATTAGCTAGCACCTGCGGTACCTAAACCCTCTACATGAAGAACCTTCACAGTGCCATCTGCCTGGCCATGCTGACCCCGAATTAACCCAGGGTGCTGTCATACTGCTACTTCACAGGCAGCATGAAGGAGGCAGCCTCTCAGCCAGACGATGTCACACACCCTTGTAGCCCAAGCCTGAGAGAAGCTGAGGCAGGAGGACTACCTCGAGTCTGAGGCCAGCCCAGGCTACACAGTGAGTTCAAGTTTGGCCTGATTTACATAGCAAGACCTTGTCTCAAAAAACAACAAAAAGAAGAGAGATGTTCTCAAGTTCCTGCCCTATGTGCTGAGCCCAGTACTCCATTTCCCTCTGCAGCCCTCCAGGGCCTGTGTCCCGCTTGCGGCTGGCTTTTCTCCCATTTTCTACTTTTGCTCTGCCTCTCAAAGGCTCCTCTTCAGTTTCATGCTTTTGAATCAAAAGGGTCCTAGGCTCCATATTAAGCTCTCATCTCTTCTCTAAGCACAGGTCAAAGTGACCTTTCTGAACTGCTGAGTGGTACCACTGTGAGCATGAGCACCCAGCCCCAGGGGCACAACAGCAGGTGATTCTCTCAATAACAGTGCAGAGGGGGAGGTCAGGGCAGGCAGGGCAGAGCCATGGGAGCCAGGTTCACTGACTCTTCACTCTGCCATCTATAGTACATGGCCTGGCACCCTTGCTGGCAGGCAGCTGCTGCCCTGGGCCCCCTGTCTACACTGGCGAGGTCTTCCAACCAACTTAGTAGAGTCTATTTAGTTAATTATTCAGCAAATATTTAATTGACTGCCCGTTATGTTTTCTGGTCCTCTGAATATAAACATTTTTAAAAGAGAAAAATATTTGTTCTCATGGAGCTTATATTCAAATGGATAAAATAGGAAGCAAATAAGATAAGAAGAGGGTAGAGGGAGGTCAACAGAGATTAGAAAGGGAGGATGGAGAGAGGCTGGAGAACAGGTACCAAACTACAGGTATATTCCTTTACAGAAAGGAAGTGAGTTCTGCTGTTCAGCAGCACAGACAAGTGACCCAAGTTCACAATGATTTGTAATATATTTTATAAAGAAACAGAAGAGAGGACCGGAGGGTTGGCTCAGTGGTTCTGGCGCCTGCCTCGCAAGCACAAAGTCCTGAGTTCAGTCCCGGTAACCACATATAATGCTGGGCATGGAGACTCACACCCACCAACAATCAACACCGCATACCACAATGCCGGGCATGGTGGCTCATGCCTGTAATCCCAGCACTCGGGAGGCAGAAACAGGAGGATTGCTGAGTTCGCGGTGGCTTGCCTGGGCACCATAGTGAGCTCAGGGCCAGCCTGAACTAAAAGCAAGACCCTGTCTCAAAAAAAAAAAAAAAAAGAAAAGAAACAGAAGAGAGGAGTTCAGAGGTTCCCAGTACGAAGAAACAATGCTTGTTTTAGGAGAGGGAAATGCTCCTCGCCCTAATTAGATCATCACACCTAAAATAGACACACTGAATTATCAGGTCCCAACATGGACAGGTGATGCAAGTTGGACCAGGGTGGCAGTTATGGAGGTGGGGGTGGGGGAATTCTGGGTTTGGTTTCAAATTGGAAAGGACAAGATTTGCTGATCTGGTGACGACAGGAAGAGAAGCATTGAGGCCAAACCTGGAGAATCTGGCCCAGCTGGAAAGGTGAAGTTGCCATTTAGAAGATGGGATGGTTAGAGGTGACCCAGTTTGGGGTGAAATCTTGGGAGTTCTATGCACTCCTGGTAAAAGGAGATGTCTGTCGACCTCCAAGGTCAAATGTCATGCAATCACACAGTATGAGTGAGCAGAATGCACCACAGGCAAGGACAGGTCAGCGTCAGAAAATCCACTTGTCTCCTTTACTACGTCAGCAAATTACAGAAGGAAAACTCCTGTGGCATCTCCAAAACATTTCATAAAGCTGAATACTCAGTGGTGATGAAAGCTTTTAGGAAAACAGGACAAGAAGCCTCCTTGTCTAGTTGAAGGATTATCTGCTGGGAGCCTGATGTGGAGTATGGAAGAGGTGACAGGTGACATTAGCAGCTTTCCGCAAAGCAGGGAATGAGGAGAGGGCGCTTGCTCCAGATTCCACTGTCAGCCTCACATGTCAAACCCAATCCAGGCAAATACAAGAGTCAGAATGAGCTATAAGACTTCAAAGCAGAGGGCCAGAGATTTAGCTCAGTGGTTCCAGCGCCTGCCTCGAAGCACAAGGTCCTGAGTTCGATCCCTGTAACCACATACAATGCTGGGCATGGTGACTCACGCCCACCAGCAATCAATACCACATACCACAGTGCCGGGTGTGGTGGCTCATGCCTGTAATCCCAGCACTCGGGAGGCAGAGACAGGAGGACTGCTGAGTTCAAGG
>PVIC010040942.1:0-16459 GCA_004025085.1 Thryonomys swinderianus
GCGGGTCTGCTGAAGTCAGGGCACATTGACTTCAGGACCCCCTCGCGGGGGCCTGCCGTGGCCTTGAGTGCTGTGCCCGTAGCAGTCGCGGTGCCCTGGAAGCCAGTGCAGCGCGGGGAGAGGCTCTAGGGGTGACCGGCTGGGAAGGACAGGCGCCTCCTCAAGAGGCTGGAGGGAGCGGCTGGGCCCCTTGAGGCTCCCCTTCACCGTCTGTCCCCACTGGAGGTGAGAAACGGGGTGCCGTCTATGGAGCCAAGCAGCCTCACCAGGTGCCAGGTCTACCAGCACCCGGGCCTCGGGCTTCCCAGCTTCCGTGGTCATGAGAGACATATTTTTATTGGTTGTAAGGAGTCCTGTTTGCAGCATTTCGTTATAGCAACAGGGACAGATAAGAGCGGCACGAGCTAGAACTTTCCTGCTGCATCCTCTCCTGCAGCCCGCGCCAAACCCAGCGCCCGACGGCGGTTGCCAGGGTGCGGCCCCGCTTGTCCCTGGTCCTGTGTCCGGCCTGCCGCTCGTCCCTGCCGCCTGCCGCCCGCCTCGGGAAGCTCCCGCCAAGCGCCTGCTGCAGCAGTGATGGGGCCGGGCCGTGGGGGCGCTCTGCCTGCCCAGCCTCGAGGGGAGCCGGGTGGAGGGGGACGGCGCTCCGGACAGGCTCTGGCATGGACGCCGCGCTGGGCACACAGCGTGGCAAGCAAGGCTGAGGACCGCTCACCGGGCACGCGCTCACTGCCTGGCTTGGCCTCTCGCGGGAAGCAGACGTGCTGGGCCAGCAGCTCGCGGGCCCCTGCTCTGCAGTTTAAGTGTCTTCGGAAACGGTCTTCACTCCACGGGGGCGCTGCCTGGGCCCCCTCGCCGCAGCGCGCCGGGGGCAGGGCGCAGATGGCGGGGCCCGGGCGCGGCAGCCACATCCACCCCTCGTTATGGAACATTAGGGAGGTTGGGCTCAATTCAAAAGCCGCCCGAGGCATTATGGATGGGAAACATTCAGTTTTACCAGCACTGGGGATTTCTGAGATCTAATCCGAGTCTGGCTCATGAGTACTGTGATGTGGGACCATCATTTAGCTTCTGAGTGTCACTTTCCTGCCCTGAAAATGGGGCCATGACTGACCTACCTGACCCCGTGTCCGGAGGATTAATGGGGTAACGCTTTGCGGAGGACCCCGAGCTCCTCGCACGCGCTGCGCCGCGTGTCATTAGTTCTGTTTGATCCCAGCCAGCAGCTGGGAACATTCGGTCAGGAGGGCTACTCCTTCTGAAATGAGTTCTTCTCAGCCTCGAAGGTTACCTGTCACCCGCGTCTTAAATCTAGAAGTAAAACGAGGACCCAGCGAGCGCACACCTGCAGTGCGGGAGGGTTTGGGTCATTTTTCCAGCCCGTCCAGCAAGCACAGCACAGCACTGCTCTCACGGCAGAAGGCCGGACTCAGTGCCCTGAAGTCCGCCCCGTGTGAGCCGCAGCGCCCCAGGGTTTCCCGGAGAGCTGTCCCCGCGCGGCGACCGCCCGACACTTACACGCGATGATGTTCCCGTATCGGTTCTTCATTCTGTTCTCATCTTTCTTAGCGGAGTCCCACGGTGCGGACTGTCCTTCGAAGAAGCTCTGGAAAGAAGAGGAAGTGACCTTAAGCATCATGACTGGGGGTCACAGCGCTCCGAACTGGGGGTCCTTGGGTGGGGCGGAGCAGGGGCCAAACAGGAAAGACACAGAGCCACAGGAGAGGGCCTCAGACGCTTGCACCCCTGAAGTGCCCCCCTCAGGGCACAGGGTCCACAGGGGCCGGCGTGCAGGGCAACCCCTGGTCTGTGTACACAATCCTATAAAAGGTCACGTGCTCACGCCCGTCCTCCCTGCACATTCAGGGCAGGGACATTTACACCTTTCTCAGTCTCTTATTATATTACCACTTCTCTATATGACACGTGGAGAGAGTTTTTTTTTCTCCTTCATCACTAACTGAAGCATAGTTAATTTTGGTTAAAGAGATAAAAATAAGAAAAGATCTTATAATGTCAAGGCTAAAATCCTGTAATATGCTCCACAGGGTTTTTTCTCCATATTTAATGGAGTATAGATAACTGTTTATTTAAGGATTTGACATTGCTGTGCATAGAATCTTTAATCTTCATGTGATTAGATATATGTCTATATCTTTTCTGCTCAGATTATAATAAAAATGTCCTCTGCTACCAATGGACAAGAGAAAAAATTCTGGGTCTTTCATTTCTGCTTCAGGCCATCTGCCATTTTTCCTTTGTATGGGTGGTTACAGCAAGAAGAATTTAGTAAAACTCATTTCTTGTCTTTGAAGCCTCCTAGTAGTAATTCAATAATTAGTTACTGAATAAATTAACGAATGAATTGACTGTCTAGTTACAACACATTTGGGCTTTGATCTCAAAACACAGCTTTATTTCTCCAGCGAGGCATGAGAGGGGCTCGGGCTGGAGAAGCTGCCCACACCCAGCACCCACCTGTCACTGTCACGTGAACTGCTTGGCACAGGCTACTCACGGCTTTGGAAGCCGGAAGTCCAGTGAGGGCCCTTTCTGTTGGCCTCTGGGGAAGTCGAAGGGGGGCAGTGTGGCAAAGGTCCCCTCTGCCCTGCTGGGGAACATCCCTGCCTTCACCACCCGGGATGATGCCGCCCCAGTCTGCAGGGCCCCATTCCGCCCACCCTTGGCTCATGTCACCAGCGCTCTCTTGCCACCAAAGAGGGAGCAGATGCCACTTTGTGACATGTGAGGGTGAAAGGACAAACCTGAGACCCGAGTTCTAAGCTGTCCCTCCTCCCCGAACGTTCCTGTGTCCTGACCAGAACAGGTTTTGCATGGGAGGCGTCACTGTGAGAGCTGCGGGCGAGCAGCAGGGCCGTGGGGTGCATGGCACCGTGCTCCCCGGGGCTAAATGCCACAGGTGCAGGACAAGCGCAAACATTTCTGAGCATTGAGAAATTAAGCCACTGAAGGACTCGCCATCAAAATCACTAGTTAATTCTATGTCGATCATTAAATAATCAGGATTTATAAACATGTAACATGTGTTAAGGTAAAAAAAATTTCACTTCTATTCTGCTCTATAATATGCATTTAAAAATAGTTTCCAGGGATGTAAAAGTCACATACTCTTGTTCTGAATAGGATCTTTGTTACTCCGTGAATGACAATTATTTTACAGTTGAGTAATAACTATTATTTGACTTTGAACGATGTAATTCTACTTTGAGTTTGTCATGATTTAATTAGCAATTCCAGTTCCCCCGCCTATTCCACCCATCTCAAAAGTTTGCAGATTTGTTTTTCTTTTTGGTATGAGGTGGAAGAAGGTGCTGGCTGAGACTCTGGAGTCTTCCAGTAAACCCACTTCCTCCCCTGTGGGGAGTGCTGCTGGGCCACTCAATCCTGGCCCCTGGGGGGGGGTCCCCTGCGCGTCACTGATCAGGCCACGGCAGGGGTCGGTGACACAGCACGTTCCCGAGACCTTCCATTTACACGCAGTTCTTATAATTCCATCGTTGTCATTTAAACGGCAGCCACGACACAGACTCTGAAGACCCAACTGCGTTGCGGGTGAGCCCGCTTGTTTCCAGAATGCTCCTCCCAGGACGGGCCAGACGTGGTCCATCTTCACAGGGGCAGTGCACTGGGCATCAGCAGCGGACTTCCCCTAAGAGCACAGGTGGGCACAGAGGGAGGCCTTGCCTGCTCCACCGTTGAGGCCATGGGCTGGAGACGGCTCAGGGGTGGTGACTCTGCCCACTTCCTGCCTGTCCCACTCTGGCACTGACATCTAAGGGGCAAGAGCCAGAGTCTACTGAAATTCACTCCCCCACAGCTGCCTTCCACGCCTAGCGCACGATCCCTGGCTTCTTAGTGAAGGTTTGCGAGGGAACGTCAAAGACGTGGCGTCTACTTGGGCCGCCTCTGGCTCCTCTTACTTTACGTGGACAAGTGTTCACGCGGGGGCAGCACCGAGGGAAGCGGGAGCTCTCGCTGCGAGTCTCCCAGTCCCACCTGGGAAGCGCAGGCTGCTGCAGACGCAAACACGTATCGGAAGAAAAAAAGCGCAACCACAGAGGTGCTCGGAGCGGAGATCGGATGACCGTGACTCCCGGGGATGACAGCCACCACCTCCCGGAGGCCAGGTGCTGCGGCTCACATGCTCTGCAGGGGTTTTGCTTCCAGTTACGTGGCCAGACTCCCCACGACTCCATCTGCATCGTTAAGACTGTGTGTTCTCACCTGTGGCTTGGACAGTCTGGAAATGACTGTGGGGAGCCTGGAGAGAGCGGCAAGGGCTTTCTGGATCGGGGGCACTGAGTCTTCGTTCCTTTGTTATGGAGGTTTAAAAAAAATCTAGGGTAGTCTTAAATGTTCTGGCTTTCCTGTTAGCATATACCTTCACAATATCTGGAAAAAGATTTGTATTTAGATTTTAGACTCCTTCCTATGCCTAAAGTAAAACAAAAGCCAATTATTTAAATTTGTTGTTAGAAAATAAAATTTTATCTATAGTTGTACAGCTAGCAGGTTCTCGGAGAAGCCATGACAGGGCTCATGGTTCACAAGTTCACAAGTCGGCTGGTTTGGAAATTCACAGGGCGAGAACAGGAACTGGGTCGGCGGCGCTCTTGAACGCTGCTTCGCCTGCTTCACGCCGGGTTCCCGGCCAGCCCTGGCTCCGGGGGAGGGAGACGCACTTCCTGCTTCTTTCCCTGAGAGCCAGAGGCTTCTCGGACCACTAAGTGCTCATCCACTTCCTGTTCGCTGGGTCCTCCTTCTGCCGACCGTGAGACTGGATGGTAGTCACTAATGAACCACCAGCCGCTGAGATCCGCTGGCAGAAAACCAGGCCCTGGGGTTATCTGTAATTCTGCTATCTAAAAATTCTATGATGTCCTTTTAAGTACGCTGTTAGCTTTGAAATAGCTTTTAATAAATTAAGCAAAGTCAAAGCACATTGTACAAGATTTTCTGTGTATTTTCCTTTGGGCAAAAACAAAAGGTTCTTTAATTATCTTTTCTATCTTAAAGGGGTCAAAATTATACATGTTCCCTTAAAAGTACATAAATTGCACTATTAAATTCTTTGATTAGAACTCTGTGAAATGATATTATTAGGAAACAAGTAATCATCACACAGCAGTGTGTGTTCTGCCCAGAGAAGAATGGCTCCTGCCAAACTTGGGGAAATGTTTTGGGTGCTCCCACCGGTGTTGAGACAGGAAGAACCCTGCTTCAAGAGGAGGTCAGTGTTTTATGAGCACAGGCCAAACGCTGGCTGCTGTGGGGCTCAAGGGAAATTTCGCTCTCAGCACCTTAAATTTCCAGTTCAAGTACAGCCTCCAATTCTTCCTCTGACTCTCTCCTCCTTGTTTGCGCTTCAGTCCACAAAAACCAAACTCACCCAGAGCACTGACGACTTGGGAAACACAGCACCTGAGGACAGAGCGCAGCAGCGGGTGGGGGGGGACCCCAACGTGGGAGTGAGCACAGCGGGCGGAGCGGCTCTGCCTCCCGGAGCAGCGACTCAAGGCGAGCTGGGGGCTGGGCGGCGCGGGGCCCACTCCCAGCACTCCTTCAAGGGAGGGGTTTGGAAGACAGCGTGCACATTTAGGCAATATTTAGTGTTTAGGGCAGATTTTTAATATGCAGGTACAATTTAATGTACCAGTGATGGATTTTTTTTATTATGAAAACCACACTTCATGTATTTTGGGGATGTAAGTTAATGGTCTCATTGCACCTTCTGTTAGGATTTTCATAAATATGCTTATGCTTTTATTCTGCTTAAAATGTAATTAAAGTGTTTCCTCCAACTACCCAGCTCATATATACTGAGGAAAGGCAGCAGACCTGGGACCGCTCGGAAAGAGTAATAAGTCTCTGAAACAATAAAAATGAAGCCAGGCGAACTCCAGCGCATAGCAATGACTCCTCTGCTCTGAGAGGCCGCATTCCCCACGGGCACAGAGCGGAAGGGCACTGAACGGCCCGCGCACTGTCACCGCTTCCCGAACAGGACACTCGCGCCCGCGCCTCCGCCGCCCCCTCCTGCGGCCTCCCGCCGCCGGCGCCTTGTGCGGCGCGCCCACCTCGAGGGGGCGTCACACGGAACGTGCGGTCTAATAAAACTGCCACCGAGAACTGAAAACAAAGCCACAGCTCCCGGATATTAAGCCAGAAGACAAAGGAGGAAAGAGGTGCTTTCTACGGAAAAGCCTCCAGAAAGAGAGGGGCGCAGTCAGGGCTGCTCCCGAGGGGCGCCGTGTTTCTAGGCAGTACGCAAACGTTTCAGAGGCTTCTAAGATTCAAGTTTTCTTCCCTTTGTCTTAGGAATAAAACTGTGCACGTGAAAAGCCGGCAACCATCACCCTGAAGGAAGACGAGCTCGCTGGCGCGCCGGGGCCTCCGAGGCGCCTTCGCGGCCGCGCACGACGCGGCGCTTCCTTGCCCTGCTAGGGACGCGGCGAAGCCGGCTGCGGACACCCGACAGAGCGCCAGGCCGCGCGGTGGTTCACCCACGGGAAAGGGGCCCGGAGTTCGGACCCAGCGGCCGCCAGTCACCGTGCTTTCCCGAGGCCCGACACAAACCCCTCAAAGGGAAAAGGTGAGGCTGCCAGGGTGGAGCAGGCGGATGCAGACGGGCGGCTGCTGTTCCTCCGCGAGCTCCAGTCTGCCTGTGACCCGCACAGGTTCACCCTCTCGGCCCCGAAATGCTGGCCCCGACCGACCCCGTCCCCTCTCGAGTTCCGCAGCTCCTCCGCCCTGCGGGCGTCGGGAGGGTAATGACCGCAGCAACCGTCAGGGCACAGGCTGTCTTTGCCTACCGCCGCGCTGCCGTCCCGGCGCGGGATGGAGTTCACCGCCTTAGGTCAGTCTGCGTGTTCTGGACCTCTGCCCTGAGGTTCAGCTGGGCTTTGGGACAGATTTCTTCTTTGCTCAACAGAGGACTTTAAGTGACTCCACAGCAAAGCTGTGCTCTTTCCACTGATGATAATATGCTTGTGGTGTTTTTGACGGTCCGTCGGATGAGTCCTGCCCCTGACTGTCCAGTGGGTCCAGGGCACGAGCACGTAACTGCTCTGCCCCAGAGCCATGGCCCCTGCCCCAAAGGGCATTTTTAATTTTGCTGTACAGATAAGCAAATTCGGATCAGAGGGGTTCACTGGTCCCTCTAAAAGCATGCAGACGGTAAGCAGAAGAGCTGGGCTCCCAGAAAGCGAGGCCACGCAGCAGGCTGAGCCAGTGCTTGTGCCTACTGCACAGCACTGAGCCCACATACCCTGAGGGCACCGTGGCTGTGGGTCTCAAGTCACCTGGCACTGCTGATCACCACTACTGAAGGGGGGAGAGAGGCAGTTTGGGGACACACCGCCGCCCATCCTCCACGGCGATCCTCCTGGGGACGTGGGAGGACTGCACGGGCCGGGGCAGAGGACAAAGCGATTTCCCCCACCTGACCAGACGGGCTTGTCAGTCGGCCTGCGCCTGAGGCACCCAGACCGTCAGAGACAGCCAGGGAGGTTCCTTGGCAAGAGGGACCCCAAGTCAGCTGGGAGAAGTGGGCGGGGAGTCTGCAGAGAGCGGGGAGCAGCTGGGCCGGCTCGGCTCATCTCCTGCCTGGCTGCAGAGCCTACGTGGTCTCCGCGCTGCCCGGGCCACGTGCTGTCCTAGGTGGGCTCGTGAAAGGCCAGGTGTCTGTCACTCTCCAGCCCGGGCCACAGAGCCGTCAGAGGGGCGCAGACTCCGCCAGCGCAGTGTCCTGCGTGCGGTCAGGCGCTGCCACGGGCGGGCCAGTTCAGCTACTAGAGCCTGGCCAGCAGGGTGCACACTGCCCCCGTCTCCCGACCTCCCTGTGCAGGCCCTTCCTCCAGGGTCCGGCGCCCTTCGCTTCACCTGCTCCGTGCTGTGCTGGGAAGCTGGGGCGTGTCAGTTTCTGTGCCGGCGGTCAAGCCCAGGGCCTTGCGCGTGGCCTCCCACGGAGGAGACCCCGGGAGATCACAGGGCCCGTGCGCAGCGTCCTTTCCATGCAGCTGCTCGGAGGGAGGGCTGTCACTTTCCAAGTGTTCGGCTCAGAAATCGGAGCACAGAAGCCCCATCGACTGTGACTGCAAGTGACGGATCCTTTTTTAGAGATGACAGGCTTGGATATGAATAAGTGTGGCAGAAAAGGGGAATTTTAATATGTGATTTGTGTCTCTCTTTTTGACATGTATTAATTTAAAATCCCTCAGCATAATTCCCAGGCTTCTTGTGAGGCTCAAGTGAGGTGATTAAACATTAAATTTTACAATGGAAAATTATTTTTAAAGCCTAGAAAACAGGTCTAGAAGTACCTTTTCAAAGGGTTTGGTGAAATATAACAACACCTGAGTCTCTTCTGTCAGAAGTCCAACACTGAGCTACTGACAGCCAAGCACAGGGCTGTACACCGTGGGCAAACTCCGAGCTCCAACCTCCGTTCCCTGCCAGGTCTTCCCTCAAAAGCAAACACTTTTACTGAAAAGGACAGTGGACGTCCTTTCTGGAGGCGCAGCGATCTTCTTTCTCAACTGGCTTTCAGCCAACTGTCCTCCCCTTCTGAGACCCGCGGGCCCGTGACTCCAGCATGCCACACTCCAGGCCGGGGGGGCACTCTGCGTGAGCCCAGGGCAGGCCCTGAGGCGGGCACACGGAGCCCGGGTCGGCGCCAGTCTCCTGTCCAGGGACGCGGAGGTGGGTGGGCTCTGCCTGCTCTGGCCCCTCCAACCCGAAGCGGCACCGTGCTGTGCACCGTGTGTGCCACGCGTAGCCGCACGGATCCCCGGGGTCTACAGCTCCTCGCTTCTGCCTGCTTTGGGCCTGTGGGGACAGGGAATTGAGGGGAGGGGAAAAGGGCCCCGGGGACCAGTGGCAGGCGGGGAGGAGCAGCGCTCGTGCAGCTCCCAGTCGGCACGGGGCGGCCACACTGTCCCGGGGGCCTGGCCCTCTCCTGCAGCTTATCTAAGGCTTTACTTCGCCCACTGTGTTTCAGTGTGTCCGTTTGAAGTGAAAAGCGGTATCACTGCAATGCATGGAAGCCAGGCCCGTGGCACCAGGCTCGCAGAGCAGGGCCAGAGCGCCCAGCACGCGAGGCAGCAGCCAGCTGTGCTCCCTGTGCTGAGCCCGAAGCCGCCGCGAGGGGTTAGACACAGGAAGCGCGGAGCAGCCTCTTGTCCTGTGACCAGAGCTGCCCGTCCCACCTGGAACCCTGTCGGGGGCTGTGAGTCTCTCCAGGGGTAAACTGAGTCCCACCAGCTCGGCTCAGGCGAAGAGCTGGGGCTGAGGACAGGAGCCTCGCTGCACACCCAGCTCTGACTGACTGTCACTGCGCCCGTGACGAGGCGCCTTGTTAGTTTTCTGAGTTTCAGGAGTTTTATTTCCCGTGGCACCGGGGACAGAACCCAGGGCCTCGCTGGTGCTGGGCAGTGACCTAGTGCTGAGCCTCCTCTCCAGTCCTGTTTCTAATTTCTGTGATTAAATATTTAGCAGATTTTTCTGCATCGGAACTTGAATGCCAGAGAACATGGGAGCTTGGCATAGTGATCCAGAGAATAGGCACACACGCCGGGAGGGCAGCATGACCTTCCTGGCAGCACACACAGTGCTGCACTAAGGCCCCGGTGTGCCCACCGGACTTCCGGTGGTATCACCGCCCACGGCCTCCGCCACACTCAGCCTCTGTCCGCAACCCGTGGACAGCGTCGCCAGGCCCAGTGAATAAATCATGACAATTATGGTCGGAAGAATCACGCATCCTAAAGGTATTTAAACTCGGCATTTCTGAGCGTGGCCTTCTGCGTGAGGCTCGGGGCTTGGCCCTAGCGCCGCTGCACTGAGCTGCAGCCTCAGACCGTTACTACTTTTTACCCTGAGACAGGATCTTGCTCAGTTTCCCAGGCTGGGTGCAAGTTTGCAATTCTCCTGCCTCAGCCTCCCAGGATGCTGGGACTACAGGTGTGCACCACCGTGCCCAATTTGAGACCTAGATTTTTAAAAATAATTATAAATTCACATCTAGTTTTACATAAATTACCTTCATATTTGCGGGGGTATGAAGTCCCCGGTGGGCAGTGTGATGTGGAGGGCGTTGTGGTCTGGACTTTTAAATCCCTCTTCTGCTCTACAGCGCACTTTTCTGAACCCTTGAGAACCACAGGGTGCTGAAAGGGTAACAGCCGGTTTAAGTGAACTAAAGTCAGATGCCTAAAGGAAGCAGCCAGAGGCTGTGCTTAGGGTCTGCTGCCATTCGCAGTTAAGTGGACAGCTGGCCGTAATTCAAGGGAGCAGGTATTAGATTAAAACCATGGGGCACACGGTTCAGTTTTTTATTTAGAACTGTGAGGGTTGGGATTAAACTACAGTACGATGCTTCACGCTAGTAAGCGGGCTGCCCAGAGCCTTTCAGCGACGGCAGTGGGGCTTACATCAGCGGAAGCCAACTCGAGGGCCAGTCCAGAAACGCAGCCAGCAGAGATCTCGTGGTCCTGGGGGACCTTGGGCACTGTCTCCGTCCTAAGGCAGGAAGAGCCTCCACACGGCATCTGCGAGGCTGTTGTTCTAGCAATGAAAATTCCTCAAAGAGGACCTGAAGTTTTGCCAAGAGGTATAATAAAGAAAAAATAAAAACCCTGGGTCAAAGATTTTGATTATATAAGAACCATTTCTGTGCAATCCCAGGAAATTATTATTTCAGTGGTGTTGATACGAACCGCAGGTACATGATTAACATGCAGAGCAGCGAGCGGAGCACAGCGAGGAAAGTCAGCTGAACGGACACACCCTCACCCCGAGCTCAGGCGTTCAAAACTGACTGGTGTGTGTTTTGCAATTAACTTTTAATTAATAACTATTATCATTACAAATGAAGTAAGGAATCCTGTGGGTAGCTAGTCACTTTGAAATAAAACTAAAATAAAAGAATACCCTTTAAGAAGTGTTGTGTTAAAATAACTAAAGTCACAGGAAGCTGCAGAAGTATGGAGGAGCCTCAGTTTCCCCGTGGCTATCGTTTCCTAGTGGTGCAGAACATCCCAGCCTGGAAACTGAAGCCGGCCCCCGTGTAGGTGTGCGTCCTAACTCCTTCCTGGTGACCCCATCAGCCCTACTTCCTGCCATTTGTTAGTTTGCCCCACTTTTTCTATACTTTCTGTCCCATTTCTGGAGAGGTCTGCCAGTGGCACCATGAAGAACTGGCTTGTGCCTCTCAGCACACACTACCTTTGAGCTCCGTGCAAACTGTGACACATATCTGCTCATTCCTCCTCATGATTGATCGTCTATGGGATATGCATGAGTCAGTTTTCCATGGCTGTAACAATGTAACCGAGACAATCAAGTTACAAAGGAAAAGGTTTGTTTCTTGCTATGGTTTACAGGTTTCTGCACACGACTGGGTGGAGCCGGCACTTACAGGCCTGTGCGAAGAAGCACATCATGGCAGAGGCATGTGTTACAGCAAAACTGCTACCTCATGGCCGGAAAGCAGAGCCGGCCCCCTGGGAGGGCACGTCTCCAAATAAGCTGTCACGGGTGCTCATGGGTTGGTGGGGACATGGTCTGCACTTTCTGGAATCAGTGCCTGGGTGTGCCACTGCGGAGCAGCAGTACATCCGTGTGTCGGTTCTACAGAGCCTCTAAACTATTTTGCCGTTTCCATTTCCTCCAGCACAGTGTGGGCCACGCCACGCCTGCTGCCCGTCAGCACTTGCACAGTGGTGCCTCAGGTCGCAAACTCAATTCTCTCACAATTCTGGCCACAAATGGAACGAGAAGGGAATGGAATCAAATTCCCCAACAAGGTCAGCACTGCACGGAAGCACTGAATTAAATCCAGCCTCGTCCTGTTCGGCCCGTGAGCAGCGTCGGGGGAAGAACTGTGTGCATGAGCCGCGGCACCAGGGCATCTTCCGGCCTCACCTTCACCCAGATGCCCCCGTGCATCCGGGGAGCTCAGGGCCCTGACGCCTTCCGCACAGCGGCTGGTCGGCCGGCTCTCTTCAGGTGTCTGTGCCATCCTGCACCCTGCTCGCTGAAGATTCACGTCTGTTTCTTTTCTAGTTGGGCTTTAATAAGTTCTGTTTCCAGATATACACCCTTTGTCAGATTTGAGGGTTGAAATTTTGCCTAATATGCAGCTTGCTTTTCATCCATTTAAGTGTCATTCACAGATCAAAATTTTTGTTTTCATAAAATACAATGTTTTATTTTTTCCTTTTATGGATCACGATTTTGGTGTGATATTTAAGAACTCTTTACCAAGCCTTAGATCCCCAAAGAATAATAACTTTTATTTGATTTAAAACACTGAAAAATTCTGTAATGTCTGTGAATTACATTATTGCACTGAGCAATAACTCCTACTCAATAGCTACCCTCGAAGCAGGGTGGCAGTGCCAAGATCAGCACTTCCTGTGCCAGGGACACGAGCCCACGCACTGTGACTCCCTCAGTTGCCTCTAGGCACCCTCCTTCCCTGTTCCGCCCCTGTCGCATGGGGTGGCAGGTGGTGTTCTCTCCCAGGGCTCCCGTGCGCCTGCTGCACCCCGAGCGGGGCCGAGACGAAGGAAGCCACTGAGTCTCAGCCCACAGCCTGGCCGAGCTCTCAGAGGCACGCCCCGTCCTGGCTACGGCACCTCTCTGTTACCAAAGCCACGTGCAGAATGCCCCAGAGCCACACGTGGCTGGTGGCTGTGGGGGACAGCACAGGGTCCATGCCGTAGGAGGCCGCGACCTGAGACAGGCTCTGCCACTGATGATGCCCTGGTGTCATGGGCGAGGGCACAGCAGGAAGGGGACAGATGGTTCAGAGGAAGATGGCTGAAGGAAGGGGATCTCTGCAGCTGTGCCAGGCTGTGCCAGGGCTTATGCAGCACAAACGAATGCAAAGAAAGGCTGCAAATGTGCAGGAGAAGCTAAGAAGTGGCGAGGAGAGAGCAGAAGCGCCCGTGCCCTCTGTGCCCGCCACACTTTGGGATGTTCCTCCATGCGCCGCCTTGCCAGCTTGACCTAACCTTGCTCCTCAGCTCCAATCTACCTCTGGCTCCGGTTTTCACCAAACTCCCCCCAGAACTCTGCTGACTGAGGAATCGAATTCTAAATTGAGTTGAATTCCACTTAAATAGCCACGTTTGCCAGCAGCCCCATCTGGGACAATCGCAGTTACGACTTGTAGCTCACCTGCCCACCACTGGTGCGAGGCTCTGCGGGCTTCCACTTTGACATACAGTCTTTGAGAGTTATTAAATTAAAGCGAGGCCATGGGAGAGGCCCCTAATCCAAAACGACTGGCATCCTCCAAGAAGGGGACATCCGGACACACAGACACAAGAGGGCCGAAGACGCCCTGGTCATCCGCAGGCCAAACAAGGCGATAAACCAGCCCTGCTGGCACCTTGGTCTGGACACCCGGCCTTCAGGCATGAGGTGTGTTTCTGCCGCTGGGTCACCTGCACGCACACGCTGTTTCTGTAGCCCGACTGTGCGGACGCAGGCAATGCTCGACACGTCACATGTGTCCAGGCACGGATGCGCCCACTGGACATAGGAGCTCCCATGTGCGCTCAGACGCTGGCGTACTGACTTGGAAAGGGGCCAGCGTTTTTCCAGGTGTCTCCACGTCCACTGCAGCCTGCACAGAGCCACTACCCGGAAAGCGTAGGTGACGCAAGATTTTTCCAGAACAAGCCAGCTACGTGTAGGGCTGGGAGAACTGCGCTCGGGCCAGCACCCCTCGCCCTGCGGCTGAGTCTGTGCTGGAGGCTGCACATGAGCTCCGGTTCCGGGGTGACCTGCTGGAGTGGGCGCAGGGCTCTTCCCGTTGCGGGCAGGTAGCGGCACCGACTTCTCCGCGAGGCCCTGCTGCGGGGAGCCGTGAGATCTCTCTCCACACTACAGTGGAGCAGCCACTGACCGGCCCTGCACTGTGGCGTTGGGACAGCGGCCGGCGACAGGAAGTGCAGACCGTGGCTTTGCATGGTCACGAACCCATTCCTCGGTTGGGCGTATTTTTAATGACACTGCATGGGCCTCCCGGCAGCTAGAATTAATGAAGAGCCATCTGGGGGGTTAAAAAGCCAGCAGCAACCTGCAGTCCGGGCAGCTAATTCAGGGCCAGCAGAGGGCTGTCCTTCCCTCTCGGGCTTTGCCTGACGCGGGCGGCCGCTGAGGAGTCTTGTCCTGATGCTGACTTCAGGCCTCCCACTTCCCGCTCTCGCTGTGAAAGGCCGGGAGAGCGTCTTCATCACAGCCGCCCTCCATCGCACGCGCACAGACCAGCCTCGACCCGGGACACTTCTCGGGACCCTTGAAAAGGGGAGTCCCACAGCCCCCCTAAAGAGGCTGTCAACAGACACCCTCAGAGGCAGTTACCCGCCCCTCCGAAAAGAAGCGAACAGCGCGGCGGCGCACACGCACCTCTCTGTAGTGGGAGAACAGGTCAAGGAGGAGCAGAGCGCTCCGGACGGCCGGAGTGTGGCGCGGCGCCCTGGCGCCACCGCGGGGCCCTCGCACTCTGCACCCGGCCGCGGGACGACGGTCAGATCCCAGACTCACAGACATGCAGGCCGTCGGCCGCTTCCTCACTGCAGCCACGCACACCACTTTGCATGTCCCCGAAAACTTCAAATGGACTTCTACGCAATTACATTTCCACCGAAACGTGTCATGTGATCAGGGCTTTCATTTATTTATTTTTTCATTTTGTCTCCGCTCTCCCTGACGACCGCAGCAGTCCCTCAGCCGGGAGCGAAGGGTGAGGTTTAATGACTGCATGTATAATTTAGTTTTCTGCAATATGCCCGTTCACTCTCTGCTTTGCACAAGCTGAGGAGGCCACGGCAGCGTATCAGATCTACAAGGACACCGAAGGTTTATAGCCATTTCAGCTTTACCTCTTACCCTGCTCTGTCTCTCATTAGAGCCATGCACTCGTGTTAAATGGGCTGCTGTAAAATATTATCAAAGTTCAGCCCAGGAGACAGCAGATGCTTTTATACTTTATGCTGCCGCCCAGATAAGAACTTTTAGAGAACTTGGGCTGTGGTGTGGATATTATGTGCACAAAGGTGCCCATACCTCTTTTTCATTAGACCTATTTGAGATTTATTTAGGCAGCTCCTTGGATCACTCACTGAGTATGTGCTGACAAAAGACAAGTTCCCTAAGGAAGAACTAGAGGAAACAGCTGCTGCCCATTCGGGATGCTGCTCCGAAACAGGAAGTCGAGGGATCAGAGTCCGTGGATCAGAGTCCGTCAGCTTCGCGGACAGGCGTGGAGAGGCTGCAGCCTGCGGAGCCGCACGCCTCCCAGCAGGCCTCGGGGCTGATGGAGACCCGGGTCCCACAGAGGGAGGAAACCCCGCTAGTGATCCTGCCACTCGCACGCTGGAGGGGACGGAAGTCAGTGGAGGCCCGAGCTCCTCCGTGGTTAGACGCATACACAAACAATCGACAGCAACGTCAAAGGACTGTTTCTGGGGACAGGAGAAAACCCCGACCCTCAGCCACCCCGAATCCAAGTTCCGCGCTTTGATGAACAGCCTTCTGGACTCACAGTGGTGCTCAGACTGTCTCCAAGGCTCTGACTACCTAGGAGGCCTCCTGAGAGTCCTTGTGGGAGAGCAGCTTAGAGGTCTAATTATTTAACAAGCGCTTAGAGGCGTCGCGTGATAAACGGTCTTCCAAGGGCGACACCAGCACAGCTCCGGCACTGATTAAATCGCATTGACATCACTGCCAGGCCACAAGAGTCACGGCAGCCACTACTCACACAACTCGGGAGGGACACGACTGGGAACGGTCACGTGGGCGGAGCATTGGAAAAGCCATCTTGAAGAATCGTTTATTTATTTTATGGGAACACTGATGTCAACCATTGGCATTTAAAAAAATGTATTGAAGCTGTCTGACCAAAGCAATAGTCATAACTAGAAGTAAACACATAAATTTAAAAGTTTATTTACTGCATAGTAGATCAAATTGCGTGTTCTCCAGCCTCCCCGAGGCTCCTTAAATTGGTTAGGAAGTCGGTCATATTAACAAGGGCTACGGCAACGCACACGCAAGAAGTCCAGCACGGAGACTGGGCATCAAGGGCCTGCACGGAGGGCAACGCTCTGAGGACCGCTCGAGAGACTCACTTCCCCTCGTGAGCGGGAGCAGCGTGACAAGGGACAGCTGCACCTAGTGTCCCCCAGGGGTGGCTGCGAGGCCCACCAGGCTCCCAGCTCAGCGACGGGGTGACTCAGCTGTCCTGGCCGCGGAGGCGCTGCGGGTGGAGACGAAGCTCTCAGGCCTGCGTTCTCCCAGCCAGCACAGCTCCTTGCGAGGAGCCCTGAAGGGCCGCGGGAAACGGGCACATGCCCTCAGGCCTGCCCGGTCGGTATCTCCCACTGGTTTTCAATTTTTTGTCCAGCTTCATGTTTCTCTTCCTTTC
>PVIC010040943.1:0-16451 GCA_004025085.1 Thryonomys swinderianus
TAAAAAAAAAAAAAAAAAAAAAAAAAAGAATAGAATAACCCTTACTGAGGAACAGAAGTTAAATAATATCAAGGAAAACATAAAATTACATGTACAGGAAATGTTAGCCTACAACTTGAAAAGTAACTATAAAGAAATCAACTATGAAGTGCTGGACTTAGTGACACTCACCATGCTACTGGGGAGCTGAGGTAGCAAGATCCTGAGTTCAAGGCCAATCTGGGCAGTTTAGTAAAAACCTGCCTCAAAAAAAATGTTATCAAGCCAATTAATCATTACCAGGTCTAGAGACCACACTGCACCTTTAGAACTCCCATCTGTTGGAGGGGGATTTAGCTCAAGTGGTACCGCGCCTACCTTGTAAGCACCAGGCCCCGCACTTGATCTCCTATACCACACACACGCACAAAAGTCCCATCTGTGTCTGTTTCTGTGAAGGAAGCTGAATAAAAAGGCTACCTATGTACAGTTCCATTCATGTGATGTGGAAAAGACAAAAGCGTAGGAACAGAGAAACAGATCAATTGTTACTAAGGTCTGGGGGGTCGAGTGAAAGGGTTTAACTGCCATTGAAGGAATTTAGGGGCCGATGTAAATGCCATATATTTTTAATTGTGGTGGTGGTTCCATAAGAGTATGTGTGGGTTTAGTTAACATGTCTGTAATTCTGAGTTTTTAGGGAAAACTGTATATATATATATATATATATATATATCTCAAATGGATACTGAAATTTCCTAATTGCTTTTCTGAATATGAAGATCATGTTTTTCTCTTCTAATCTGAGCGTGTGCATAATTATGCTAGATTATTTATTGAAGTTAAATCAAGTTGGTAGTCATGGAATGAATCCCATTTAGTTATGGTACATACTGTATTTTTCTTTTTGTACCCTGTAGGGTTCAGCTCGCTCATATTCTATTTCTTACTTGTGCTTCTATGTCATGAGTGTTTGCAATTGGCCTGGGAGTGTCCATTCTTTTCAGTTTTCCGCAAGAGTTTGTACCAAGATGAAGATAATTATTTCCAATCCCTTTATCAGAGTTTGATGGGAAATCCTGCTGTGTGTATAAAACATTTTGACTCTTGACAAATAGCTGTCATGATTGTGCAATGGTCCACATTCATTATTCCATCATTTTTTTCATTATTCTATTTTGTGTCAGTTTTGGAAAATTATGTTCTCTAGAAATTTTCCTCCATTTTAAATGGCCCATGCTATCACCCTAGAGTTGATCTTGTAAAATTTCTGATCTACAGAGGAGTTGTGCACTAAACCCACTTATCCTTCACATGGATTCACCAGTTGTTAACATGTTGTCATATTTATTTCATTTCATTTTCTTTTTTTGAGACAGGGTCTCAGCTCACTACGTAGCCCAGGCAAGCCTCGAACTCAGCAATCCTCCTGTCTCTGCCTCCCGAGTGCTGGGATGACAGGCGTGAGCCACCACACCCTGCCTATTTCATTTATCTCCTTCTCTTTGTGTTTGTTTGTACTTTTTATTATTATTATTATTATTATTTTACAAGTGAGTGTCTCAGAGTTAATAACAAAAAGAGAAAGTATCACCTGTACGGCCACATTTCTTGTCACTCACATCCCCGATGCTGAGATCCTTTCTATTCTCATAAGTTTGAATATAGTTATAGTTGATTGGGTCAACAACTGACCTTAAGAAACATCATCCTTCAAAGATGTTTACAGATGAAAACTCAACACCTGTCCTACTTAAAAAAGTAAAAGAAAAAACCAAAATATTATAGCTGCCAAGAGAGCAGTTCTTAATCCTTCTATATAGACACCCTCATATCCACAGGAGGCCATTTGGAATTCATTACTCATTTCTTCTCCGACTCTTTTATGGCTTTTCTTTGACCTTTCAAGAGACTTTGAGTGGCTCCTATGTCTGTGACTATGGTGATGACTGGGGGACTTGGAGCAGAGCCTGTGTCATGGATCCTGGGACCCGCTTCTGTGGATCTTGGGCTTTTGCTCTGACACCTTTCTCTTGCAAGGGGCTTTTTTTTTTTTTTTTGAGACAGGGTCTCTCTTTGTAGTTCAGTCTGGCCCTGAGCTCACTATGTAGCCCAGGCAAGACTCGAGCTCAGCGATCCTCCTGCCTCTGCCTCCCGAGTGCTGGGATTATAGGCTTCCTCCCGCCTCAGCCTCAGCCTCCCAGAAGGCTGGGATTACAGGTACAGGCTACCATGCAGGCCTTCATTTTACTTTTGTTTTTTTAAGAAAAGGGGTCCTTCGGTGTTGTCCAGGCTGGCTGGAATTCCTCCTCCCTCCTCCTGCTAAGTAGTTAAAACTATAGGCAACTGTTTACTGTGCCTGACCCTCTGTGAGTGTGTGTGTGTGTGTGTGTTGTGTATAAAATCATTTTGTTGAGTCAGTTGTGATTCTTAGATATTGTGATATATTATCCCTGAAGACATTAGCGTGCATTAACTAGAAAAAGGACTGGTTTTCTACAAAACCAGTTTCTACAAGACTGAGTGCAGTTATCCCACTAGGACTATTTGACATCGGGACAGCAGTTTCCTTCTAGATGACTGCAGGTAACATTTTTTCCTTGTCCCAGAAATGTCCTTCACATCTGCTTTCTAAAAACTTCTCTTGCCAGTCAAATGTCATGTGCTGCATCTGGCTGCCAATTCTCTCGTGTCCTCCAACCTGGAACACTTTCCCTGACTGTTGGGCTTACACAACACTGACATTTCTGAAGATCCAGTGCAGTTTTCTAGAAGGCCCTTCAAGTTGGATTTGTCTGAGTTCTCTCTCATGATTTCATTCAAATTGAACATTTTCTCCAGGAATCGACCTGGGTGACATACTATCCTTCTCCCTGAATGCCATCAGGAGATTCCTGTGATGTGTGACCATTGACATTGTGGTCAGAGTTCTGTTCCCACTTACTGCATCGTGAAGGAACTCTTCACCAAAAACGTAACTAAAATTATTTCCTTCTTTATAAGCAGGTTCCATTGAGATTAGGAGCACCACTTCATGTGTAGTAATAGCTTTACTTTCAAATACTCATAGACATTACAAAATACAATGAATGCCTACATTATCATAATATCGATATTCTTTCTAAATATTTTCTCCCTATTTGGGTGGTACATTTACGGGCCTTAATGTTAATTTTGTGCTGAAAACCACTAAAGTGGTTGCAGTTGGGTATCATCTTCCTACCCACTTACTGTCAGAGGAGAAGGATAAAGATGTGTGAACAATAAATGAAGTACAGAAGGATGTAAAGTGGAATAAGCCAGGCACAGAAAGTCAAAACGCCAGGTCTCACTCACGCAGGGATGCTAAATGAGTTGATTTCTTAGAAGTAGAGAGTAATATAATAGTTACCGGAAGCTGAGAAAGGGAGTACAGAGGAGATGGAGAGAAGGTGTTTATTTGGGTTTTTGTTGTGGTGGTGGTGGTAGACCCAGGTTCAGCGCCACTGAGCTATATCCCCGGCCCTGAGAGAAATTGTTTAATGCATAAGACAGTGGATTAGATAGGGGGGAATAAGTTCTAGTGCTCTATAGCGTAGTAGCTTAACTATACTCAGCAATGACATACATTTTAAATAGCTAGAAGAAAAAAATTTGAATATTAGCAAACAAGGAAATGATGTGTTTGAAATGGTGGATATGCTGACTGCCCTGATAATCATTACAAATTATATATGTGGAATATCATACCGTTCTCCAAAAATCTGTTAGTATTATGTACCAATTTTAAGTGCCTGCGTTGTAATACACTCGTTTGACCAGCTGAGGGCAGTGCCGATTAGGCAGTTTGTTAGGAAGCCCGTGAGTGGCTGCCTGAGATTTCTTGCCTTAACTAATAGTTTTCGCTGTTAGCCTTTGGGACTGGATAGATTCTTTGAGCCAATGAAGGCAGAGGTGACGGAGATTGTTGTTTTGATGGGCTGCTTCTCCTTGCCTGTTTGACACTTCCACCTGAACACTAGCTCTGCCCCACACCCCTGTGTGGCAACATTTTTCTTCCTTTTCCTTCTCCCCAGGCAAAAACTGAGACTACTAATAAACTAAATGAAGTAGAGGCCTGGGGAACCTCACAGGCAGAGAAGCAGCAGGTAAGTGTGTGTAGGGCTTGGGAACCACCTTGTTTGTGGGGAGCAAAGCTAGAAGAATTTTCCTGAAGAATCGATCTTAGGGTCAGACCCCAACCGTCTCCCTTGGTTTTGTTTCTAGGCTTGCGCTTCCCAGCAAGGCTCAAAGTGCAGGCTCCATGTTGGACTGTGACATTAAGGGGATCAAGAAGGAAGAAGTAGGAACAAATGTCACAGCTATTTATTTCTCTGACTGATGAAATAATGAGGTGTCATGTACAGGTACAAGTTCTCAATGTTAAATGTGATCATATTGCATGTATAAAATGTACCAGTAAAATAATTTTTTTTAAAAAAATGTTCAAAGGGAAAGCGGGTAGCAAAAAGTAAAGAAGGGGAAGAAAATATTTGATAGTAAACAAAAACTAAAGCAAAGCTTACGTATATAGGGAGTGGGGTATTGTAGGGAGGGTAGAGCAATGGGAAAAAGGGAGATGTCTTGTGTACAGATACAAATTCTCAATGTTGAATGCAATCATAATGTATACCTAAATGTACCAATAAACTCAATTAAAATTTCGAATTGAAAAAAAAAATTCTCTGGTTCTACCCCTCTACTTAATGTTAAGTGCCCTTTCTCAGTATAAGGACCGCCCTGTTCTCTGACCCATTTATTATAGACTGCGAAATTAGGTAGGAATATTCTAGGCAGTGAGACAGGACAGGACCCTCAAGAGAGTCAGTGCGAGAGAAGAAAACACATTATAACTGTGGCCGGAGGTGCATCCTTTGGAAGCCGGGCCTCAAGATGACGCAAATGACAAGGCCTAGACACTGTCCCGAAGGATGAGGTAAGTGGTAACTGCTGCTTTATTAGAGTCTGGATAAATATCAGTCACCTGTGTGAATGACCAGGACCCCCAGATCCGTCACCTTCCTGAAAAGTTCTCTGTCCTATCCATGTACACTTGCTTACATGACTCGCTTCCCCACTGGACCACTGCCACCTAAGTGACTATACTTGTAATCTTATTGGTTAATTATAGCTTTAAACCATGTTGCAACCATGTGGTTGAGCTTTATAAACATTCCCTTGGGGGCCAGAGATTTCGATCAGTGGTTCTGGCTCCTGCCGAGCAAGCGCAAGGTCCCTGGTTTGATTCCCGGTGACCACATACAACAATACAGGGCGTGGTGACTCAGGCCCACCAGCAATCAGTACCACACACCACAGTGCCGGGCGTGGTGGCTCACGGACTGTCATGCCGGCACTCAGGAGGAAGAGGCAGGGGGGTTGCTGCGAGCTCGAGGTCAGCCCGCGCTACGTAGAGATGTCAAGGCAGTCTGAACTTCCAAGCGAGACCCTGTGTGGAGAAGAAAGAAAGCCGTGTGGGTGGGAGGATGGGCAGGGAGTGGCAAGGCTCTCGCTGCCCTGCCGGGGTCTTTGGATGGAGAGAGAAAGACAGAGGAAGAGACCAAGGGGGAGAGTGAAAGAGAGACAGAGAGAAGACCCAGCGCCCTAGAGGGAGACAGGGAGACAGGGAGATCTCTCTGCAGTGCTTGAGTTGGAACTCAGGGGTGTCTACTACTAAGCTACACCCCATCCCTTTTATATATATATATATATATTTTTTTTTTTTTTTGAGACAGGGTCTCGCTTTTAGTTCAGGCTGGCCCTGAGCTCACTATGTAGCCCAGGCAAGCCTCGAACTCAGCAATCCTCCTGTCTCTGCCTCCCAAGTGCTGGGATGACAGGCATGAGCCACCATGCCTGGCTGTTCTCATTTTTCAAAAATAAATTTTTGGGGTTTTTACTTATCAAAACCTCATTTACTTAGAAATAGATCTTTCCTGTGCATACATAAAAAGAAAATATAAGTAAAACATGTCAGTTATGCCTGGTTCTTTATATTTAGTGTATAATTCTCTCAAATACTTTTTTTAAACTTGAGAGTTGGTCTGAGAATTTAGCTCAAGTGGCACTGCACCTACCTTGGAAGCACAAGGGCCCAAGTTCGATCCCTGGTACTGCAAAAAACCAAAATAAATAAGAGTAAACTTGGGAGTTGCCTATATTGTTGGTTTCACACTCCACGCTAATCTTCAGCGGCACAGCATTGTTCAATACGCTGTTGTATTTTTAGCAGCAGGATTTTCTTCCTTCAAGCTGCTGATTCCCCCACCTGAACTCTTGCAGTGGAGATGCTTTTTTTTTTTTTTTTTTACAGTACCGGGTATCAAACTCTGGCCCTGTGTGCCCAAGGTTGGCCTGGTACCACTTGAGCTAAATCCCCAGCCCTGGAGACGCTTTCTTACTCTTTTGTTTCTCCCTCAGTGTAGCTGGGCAAATGGAGCCTGCCCGACAAAATAGCAGGGTCGCAAAGTCGAGGGGTGTGGATTAAGAAAAGAAAGAAGAGGGCCAGAGGGTTAGCTCAGTGGTTCCTGCACCTGCCTCGCAAGCGCAAGGTCTTGAGTTCAATCCCGGTAACCACATACAATGCTGGGCGTGGAGACACGCCCACCAACAATCAACACCGCATACCACAATGCCAACGTGGTGGCTCACGCCTATAATCCCAGCACTCGGGAGGCAGAGACAGGAGGATTGCTGAGTTCGCGGCGGCTTGCCTGGGCACCATAGTGAGCTCAGGGCCAGCCTGAACTACAAAGTGAGACCCTGTCTCAAAAAGCAAAAAAAAGAAAAGAAAAGAAAGAAGACAGAATAATGAGATCGGGAGGGCCTCTCAGTCAATACTGAACAGGACACCTCGTTTAGTCACAGCACTAGACACACAGCGATTTTAGGGACATCAGTGATGTTAGAAGCGTCTAACAATTGTCTATAGTCACAGAGCTTGGAAACAGAGAACTGTAGAAGTAGTGATTTACCCTTCACACCCTGTCTACAACTAGTTTTTTTTTTTTTTAACGTAACTTCCCTATCGTCTACTTTCTGAAGGCCACTTTCCTTTGCCATTCCCAGTCTATTAGATCATTAGAACAAGCAGTGCAGAGACAAGAATAACTTCACCCTCAGCGCATTACAATAGAGTTTGTTGATCAACCTAATCACTAAGGAAAGAACAGCAAATTCTTAACGGGGAGCAGAGGGAGAGCGACCTTGGGCCAGAGATTTACTTCTGACCTTCACTGCTGAGGCATCTGGAGGCAGCAGCCCTGGCTGAGGTTGCAGCTTTTCCCAGGAGCGGGGCAGCACTGTTTACCGTGCGGGTCTCCCAACCTAAGCTGGGCAGCACCCAGTGCAGATCTCCAGGCCTCACAGTGAGGACCCTCGGACCACTCCCCACACTGTATCACTGAACTATATCCTGCAGACCTTCAAAATTTTTATTTGAAACAGATCTTGCTAACCTTCCCAGGCTGATCTCAAATTTGTAATCCTGCTACTTCAGCCTTTGAAGTAAATGGGCTTATAAGGTTATGGCCAGCTCCAAGCCCACTTTCTTGATCTTGTAAGGAGGTTTCACGCATTGGCAATGACAACAGTATCATAAAACTACCAAATGGCCAATAGTCATCCCTGGACTGTCAGAAGCATCCTGATGCTAGAGACATGAAAAGTAGAAAAAAATTATGTCTTACCATCAATAAATAGGCAAACTAATGCATTACTACTGTGAATCTCATCTTCTGCAGATAGATTTCTTTTCTTTACAACAATGACATGCTAAAGTTGCCCAGGTTGACCTCAAACTTGCAATTCTCCTGCCTCAGCCACCCAAGTAGCAGGATTACAGGCTTGTGTCCTCGTGCTCAGTCCTTCAGGTAGCATTTTTAAAACTAAACTTTCTTTGCCGGGCGTGGTGGCTTACACTTGTAATCCCAGCACTCTGGAGGCAGAGACAGGAGGATTGCTGAGTTCGAGGTTTGCCTGGGCTACATAGTGAGCTCAGGGCCAGCCTGAACTGCAAAGCGAGACCCTGTCTCAAAAATAAAAATAAAATAAAAAAAACTAAGCTTTCTTTTTCTTCTTCTTCTTTTTGGTACCGGGGATTGAACTCAGGGCCTTATGGTTGCCAGGCAGACACAATGTTGCTGAGTTACATCCCTGGCTGTAAACTGAATTGTATTATGTTAAGTCATGTGTGAGTGCGTATAGTTGCAGCTACTACAGAGATGGAGAGTTACCTTTTTTCCACACCCTTTCCAACATTTGCTCTCTCTTGGTTGTTTTGTTTTGTTTTGTTTTGTTTTTTGAGACAGGGTCTCGCTTTGTAGTTCAGGCTGGCCCTGAGCTCACTATGTGGCCCAGGCAAGCCTCGAACTCAGCAATCCTCCTGTCTCTGCCTCCCGAGTGCTGGGATTACAGGCTTGAGCCACCACGCCCGGCACTGTGGTGTGTGGTATTGATGGCTGGTGGGCGTGAGTCACCACGGCCAGCATTATATGTGGTTACCGGGATCAAACTCAGGACTTTGCGCTTGTGAGGCAGGCGCTGGAACCACTGAGCTAAATCTCTGGCCCAATAGCAGCCATCTTAATAGGTGTGAGATATCTTTGCACAAGTTTTCATTTGCATTTTTCTAATGACTAAGTGATAGAAGGGAAACTGGGAAATGTGGCTTTAAATTTGAAATTTCCTAGCCTTTCTAACAGACCTGTGACCTAGTTTTCGCCAAAATGATGCACCTATGGAAGGCTTTGATTTGAAAGTGACAGGAGGAAGCAGCTGGACCTAGGTTGTCTGTTTTGCTGGCATGGGTGGCAGCAGAGGTAGTGTTTCTCAGGGCAGTCAGACCAATTGGGCATCATCAGCTCTAAGAGTTTCACCTAGACTTCCTTCTGTGACCCTCTGAAAAATTCTACAGGAGATAAATTCCTTCTTACCCTGGTTAATTAAAGCTGCCTGTCTATGTCCTTCTCTTTCTTCTTCCTTGTTAACAAAACTGATTTTGGGGAGAGCATCAATATATGCCAGCTTTAAAAACTATATTTCTGGGCTCCATTCTGTCACTGATAGGAAAATAGCTACGTGACTAAATTCCAGCCAGGGAGATGTAAGTAGAAGTTGACACATGAGCTTTTGGGACAATCCCTTAGGAGGTGAAATGGTCTCAGAGGGTCTCAGAGACAACGTCTCCCAGCTAGGGTGGTATATGTCAGCTTCCCCAGTTAGAGTTCTATTTTATTATTGCTACTACTTGTAATCACCGAGTACATATTCAGTGGGAAGTATCCCCCCAAACAAACTCACACCCTGAAATGCATTTGAATCATGATAAGGCAGTGAGGATAGGAAACATTTGGCCTCCTGCTGTGTGCTGATAATTTGTCCAGGAGAGAGAGAATGTTTTTCTGGCTCTACACACAGTTTTGTATATAGTGTCATTTTATCTGAACTTCATTTGGCATGCATAAGGAATCTCTTAGTACAGACTGGCCAAGTTCTTCTGTTGATAATGTTAGTGCAGGACATATCTGACAGGCCAGAACCCAAGTCATTGCCTTGCATTTATTGCAGGTAAATTTTGAATTATGGGTACCACTAGTTTGGGTTTTATTTTCTATTTTTAAGGTTTTCTGTTGAGCAATAATTAATGTCTGCCTTGTGGAAAACATATTTATAACTCAGCAAATGCTAGTTTTCCTCTTATTTGCCCTAAATCCTCTTTGGTCCCCTCAGAAGTTGCTTTTGTTTTTCATGGTGGTACTATTTTTTTTTTTGCTTTTTGAGACAGGGTCTCACTTTGTAGTTCAGGCTGGCCCTGAGCTCACTATGGTGCCCAGGCAAGCCGCCGTGAACTCAGCAATCCTCCTGTCTCTGCCTCCCGAGTGCTGGGAGGTGGTACTATTTCTTGAGCTTTAAATTGAAATGATCCTGAAGCTTAAAATTGTTATTATAAATTATTTGCAGCATAAGTGCTCCTTGTTTAGCATTTGGTTCAATATACCACAGCCTAGTCCACGTTGGGTATATCATTCTTTAGCACTATAATCTATTGAAGCTAGTACAGGAAACTATCATCTTTCCCATTGAAAAATGCCTAAATTCTTACACAAATATATTTTATAGGAAAAAAAAGACCAGACAGAGAGCTGAATCACTTGACCAATCTCCTTTGCTCTTGTCTTTTCTTCCTCCCTGGTGCTTAAAGGTAGGTATGAAGGCTAGAGCTCATGCAGCCATCTCGTGAAGGCTAAATGGCCATGTTGAGATTGTCTGAGCATAAATACAAAAGGAATGCTTAACTTTGGTGCACACAATTTAAATTAAAAACACTTAAATCTATGTTAGTGTGTACACAACATATAAAATACAATAGGTGACATGCGTAACAAAGTTGGGTGGGGTAGGGCTGTAAAGGAGAAGAGTTGTATGTGATTGCAGTTAAGTTGTTCTGAGTTTAAAACAGAATGTTATAACTTTGAGGTGCTTCAAGTAATTGTGATGGTAAACAGAAGGAAGATATCTGTAGATATGTACAGAAGGAAATGAGAGGGTACCAAAACATGTCACCTCAAAAACATCAACAAAATACAAAGGAAAGAAAACTCCAATCCACAAAGCTACAGAAAGCAATGAGCAAAATGGCAGTAAGTCCTTTCCTGTCAGGAATTACTTTAAATGTAAATGGATTAAACTCCCCAGTCAAAAAATCCAATTACATTCTGTTTACAAGAGATTTCAGTACCTCCAGAGAGATGATAGAGTGGTAAGCAGCAACAAATCAACCTAAGATTCAGAATTCTGACATTGGAAAATAACAATTTGGGGTAGAAAAGAAGGATAGAGGCAGATCTCTGTGACCCAGGAAGGACCCAAGGGGAAAATTGAAGAATACAGAGAAATTGAAGAGTCAGACCACAATGCAGAAAAAGGAAGGGACAACCTACACTTTCTCACTGGCTCCTGGCTTGTGGCATGAGAAAAGAAGATTAAATCTTCAGAGATACAGTAAAAGTAGACAACTCCAGAAGCCTTCAGGGAGAAAAACACAGTGGAACAGAGTAGCGTGCTACAATAGCTGTGGAGTAACTCCAGTCCAAGGGACTGCTATGTCCCCTGGAGACAGTCCTTGGTCAGACACCATTTTAGGGAGAGACTAACCATGATCAGGACTCAGAGCAACTGTGGGTTGGCTTCATCTCAGGGCTCCTAATGTTAAACTATCACAGTGATTGGGTGAGGGACAATCACAGGAGACATCCATGGGCAGGGAGCAATGGTCAGGTTGACAAGAGATACTCAGAGGATTCGTTATAAACTAAACAACCCAGGCCCAGGCCTAGGCCCAGGTTCAGCTTGAACCTCTACAAATTTGAAAGTCCCAGGAAAAACACCATGCCCTAATTCTTTTGCCAGGTTTCTGGGATTGTCCAGCACAGATCTGGGCTCTGACTGCCTTCTTTGTCTGCTAACAAGAGCAGGGTCATGCCTTACATTGGGTACTGCCACAGAACTGAAAACCCTAAAAGAAAACCACAAGCTTGAAATCACAGAGAAATTTCTTTGTTGTCCCTCTCTTTGCTTTGCTTTTTTATTAATTTTTGTTTATTTGGGAATTTTTTTCTGTTTGCTTTCATTTATTTTTGAGGGTGAAACTTGTGAAGTTTTCTTTTATTTCGTCCTTGTTTTTTGATTCTTTCCTTCCCTTTGGTCTTCTTCAACAGTTTCCTGAAGATTGAGTAATCTTCCTTTGTACTTTAACTTTGTTTCTAATCTTTTCTTTTCTTTCTTTCTCTCTCTCTCTCTCTCTCTCTCTCTCTCTCTCTCTCTCTCTCTCTCTCTCTCTCTCTCTCTCTCTCTTTTGAGGCAGGGTCTCACTTTGTAGTTCAGGCTGGCCCTGAACTCACTATGTAGCCCAGGCAAGCCTTCAACTCAGCAATCCTCCTGCCTCTGCCTCCTGAGTGCTGGGATTATAGGCGTGAGCCACCACACCCGGCTCAACAAACAGAATTTGTAAAAATACATAAAATGAGAAAACATGAAAGCAATATGCAAGCCCAGATGCCCAACTTCCTCATGGTAAATTCAGAGAGCAGTGCAGTGGAACAAATCAAAAGCTACCCAGTTCAACATTCTGAAATGGTAGCAGCAGAAGTAAAAAGCAGATGGAAAAGTCAGTGGGCAAAAACAAAACAGAAAGCCAGGCGTGGTGGCTCACGCCTGTCATCCCAGCACTCGGGAGGCAGAGGCAGGAGGACTGCTGAGTTTGAGGCTTGCCTGGGCTGCATAGTGAGCTCAGGGCCAGCCTGAACTACAAAGTGAGACCCTGTCTCAAAAAAAATAAAAAAAAAAACAGAAAAAATTATATAGATAATTAAAGAGATGATGGCTATAATGAAGGAAATGGTTAGTGAATCTAGAAGAGATACAGAATAAAAAAAAAAGCTGAGAAAAGACATGGAAACCATGAATGCCCAACATAGGAAATAAATGGATTCCATAAAACAGATTCATACAGGTATCCAGGACATTAAAAATTCTATTGAAGGGGCTGGAGATTTAGCTCAAGTGGTACCGCACCAACCTTGGATGCACAAGGGCCTTAATTCGACCTCTGGTACCGGAAAAAAAAAATTCGATTGAAGCCAGGCGTTGTAGCTCACACCTGTAATCCCAGCACTCGGGAGGCAGAGGCAGGAGGATTGCTGAGTTCCAGGCTTGCCTGGGCTACATAGTGAGCTCAGGGCTAGCCTGAACTACAAAGCAAGACCCTGTCTCAAAAAAAAAAAAAATCTATTGACAGGGCCGGAGGGTTAGCTCAGTGGTTCTGGCGCCTGCCTCGCAAGTGCAAGGTCCTGAGTTCGATCCCCGGTAACCACATACAGTGCTGGGCATGGAGACTCATGCCCACCAGCCATCAATACCACATACCACAGTGCCAGGCGTGGTGGCTCACACCTGTCATCCCAGCACTCGGGAGGCAGAGACAGGAGGATTGCTGAGTTTGAGGCTTGCCTGGGCTACATAGTGAGCTCAGAGCCAGCCTGAACTACAAAGTGAGACCCTGCCTCAAAAAGGAAAAAAAAAATTCTATTGAAAGTATATACAGCAGAATCAACAAATCTAAAGATAGACTATCAGATCTAGAGACAAACTTGCAGTTAGCAATCACCAAATGAAAGACTTCTTGAAAACAGCAAGAAACCATGAAAAATTGATCCAACAGATACTAGATGATACAAAGTAGAATAACATAAAATTAATAAGAATCAATGACAAATCAGAAGAGAGCACAAAGGACATAAAAATTTGTTTGCAAAAGTACTGATAGAAAATTTCCCAAGCATGGAAAAATAATTTTACATACAGACAAATGAGGCATATAGATTTCTAAATAGTCATGACCAGAAAAACAAAAACTACACCAAAGCATATAGTAGTCAGGATACCAGAAATTCAACCCAAGAACAGATTATTAAAAGCTATTAGAGAAAAGAAACAAGCCATCTATAAAGGAAAGCCCATCAGAATTGCAGCAAACATATCAAAACAAATACACAAAGCAAGGAGAGTTTGGAGTGAGGTATTTCCAACCCTAAAAGAAAATAACCTCCAACCCAGATTTATTTGTTTGTTTGTTTTTGTTTGTTTGTTTGTTTTTGAGACAGGGTCTCACTTTATAGCTCAGGCTGGCCCTGAGCTCACTATGGAGCCCAGGCAAACCTCGGACTCAGCAATCCTCCTACCTCTGCCTCCTGAGTGCTGGGATGACAGGCGTGAGCCACCACCCCCGGCACTGTAGTATCTGGTATTGATGGCTGGCGGGCGTGAGTCACCATGCCCAGCATTGTATGTGGTTACCGGGGATCGAACTCAGGACCTTGCACTTGCGAGGCAGGAGCCAGAACCACTGAGCTAAATCTCCAGCCCCAGATTTATTTTAATGAATGAATTTTATTTCATTTTAACTCAAGTTTATTTGGTTTTGTTTGAAGCAATATCTCACTATGTAGTTCAGGCTGGGCTTGAACTCACTGTGCAGCCCATTCTGGCCTCAAACTCAGGCAATTCTCCTGCCTCAGCCTTCTAAATGCTGGGATTACAGGTAAGTACTACCATGTGCAGTGAACCGAGGCTGATGTACCCTACAAAATTATCTTTCCTGGGCCAAAGGTTTAGCTCAGTGGTTCCACCACCTGCCTAGCAAGTGCAAGATCCCTGGTTCAATCCCAGATAACCACATACAATAATACCCGGTGTAATGACTCATGCCCACCACTGATCAGTACCATATGCCACAGTGCCAGGTGTGGTGGCTCACACCTGTAATCCCAGCACTCAGGAGGCAGAGACAGGAGGATTGCTCAGTTTGAGGCTTGCCTGGGCTGCATAGTGAGCTCAGGTCAGCCTGAACTACAAAGTTTAGACCCTGTCTAAAAAAAAAAAATCTTTCCTATTTAATGGAGCTAGAAAATGCTTCCATGATAAAGGACAACTGAACAGGGCTGGGGATTTATCTCCATGGTTCCAGCGTCTGCCTGGCAAGCACAATGTCCTGAGTTCAATCCCCGGTACCAAGTATCACAGTGTCGGGCATGGTGGCTCACGCCTGCAATCCCACCATTCCAGAGGTGGAGGCAGAAGGGCTGTTGTAAGTTCAAGGATAGCCTGTGCTATGTAGTGAGTAGTTCAGGGCCAGCCTAAACTACAAAGTGAGACCCTGTCTCAACAACAAAACAAAAAACTGAACAAATTCATGTCCACCAAACCAGCACTGCAAAAAGGTTCAGAATATTAATCTCCAAGGTACCTGTTTTGTTTTTGTTTATTCTTGGTACAAAGGATCCCTAGCTTCCAGGGTGTCTGTTTTAAAGAAGAAATTGAACAGTTTTTTTATAATTAAAAGATAATGTCAATAAAACATACCAGAACTTATAGGATGCAATGAAAGCAGTGGTACACAGGAAGTTTACAGTGGTGAATTCCTACATTCAAATACAGAGCAAGTTCAAATAAATAACCTAATGTTGACGCACAAGTTTACAGAAAAAGAAGAGCAAGTTAAATCCAAAGCTCATACAAGAAAAGAATTATAAAAATGATAGCAGAAATTAATGCAATGAAAATAAGAAAACAATACAAAGTATCAATGAATTGCATTGTTATGGACCAGGGTGGAAGCTCAGCAGCTCTGGGCCTGCCTGCAAGTGCAAGGTCCCAAGTTTGATCACCAATACCAGGGGAAAAAAAAGTAGATTATTTGAAAGATAAAATAGACAAGTCCTTAGACAACCTTATCAAAATAAATAAAGAAAAGAACCAAAACTATCCAATTAGAAATGAAAAGGGGTGGCAGAGATTTAGGTCAGTGGTCCCAGCACCTGCCTAGCAAGCTCAAGGTCCCTGGTTCATTCCCCAGTAACAAACACCACAATGCCAGGTGTGGTGGCTCACGCCTGTCATCCCAGCACTTGGTAGGCAGAGGCAGGAGGATTGCTGAGTTCTAGGCTTGCCTGGACTACATAGTGAGCTCAGGGCCAGCCTGAACTGCAAAGCAACACCCTGTCTCAAAAAAATAAAAATAAAGAAATTAAAAGGCTGAAACAGCAAAAGAGCCGCAGAAATCTAGATAATCAACATCGACTTTGAGAAACTGTACTCTAACAAGAAGGAAAATTCACAAGAAATGGACAGATTCCTAGTTACATACGAATTACTAAATTTGAGAACTATAGGTCAATCTATTTAATAGACATAGATGCAAAAATCCTCAGTAAGATACTGACAAACAGAATGTAACAAATCATCAAAAAGATTATACAGCATGATCAAGTAGGATTAATTTTAAGGATGTGGGATGATTCAACATACACAAATCAATAAATGTAATGCACCACATTAACAGAACCAAGGACAAAAACCACATGTTCATTTCAACAGATGCATAAAAAACGTTTGATGAAATTCAACACCCATTCATTAGTTAAAAAAATAAACCCTATAAGGCAGATATAGTGGCTCACGGCTGTAATGCCAGTACTCACAAGGCTGAGGTAAGAGAATTGCCATGAGTTTGAGGCCAGTTTGGGGTACATAGTGAGTTCAAGGCCAGCTGGAACTACAAAGCAAGACTGTCTCAAAACAAAAACAAAAAAACTAAAACTGGGCCAGGGATGTAGCTCAGTAGTGTCGCACCTGCACAAGGTCCTAAATTCAATCCCCAGTACTAAAAAAAGGGGGGGAAACCCCACAAAAACTAGGAATAGAAGGTCTTTGTCTCAATCTGATAAAAGCCATCTATGACAAACCAACAGTCAACCTCAGACTAAATGGTCAAAAACTGAAAGCTTTCACTCTAAAATCAGGAACAACACAAGGATGCTCACTGTCACCAGTCCTGTTCAGTATAGTTCCAGAAACATTAGCCAGAGTGATTAGATGAGAGAGAGAGAGAGAGAGAG
>PVIC010040944.1:0-16454 GCA_004025085.1 Thryonomys swinderianus
GCTGGGCGTGGAGACTCACGCCCACCAGCAATTAATACCACATACCACAGTGCCCGGCGTGGTGGCTCACGCCTATAATCCCAGCATTGGGGTGGGGGGGGGCAGAGACAGGAGGATCGCTGAGACCAAAAGCTTGCCTAGGCTAAATAGTTAGCTCACAGCCCACCCAAACTACAAAGCGAGACCCTGTCTCAAAAAAAAAAAAAAAAAAAAAAAAAAAAAAACTGGCCAACACAGTGGGTATAAACAGCTAGCTGGCTCAGCCTCCCCCTCCCCCATTCTTGCAATATCTTTATTTTTCCAATAACTAAAGTAACATGTGCTCATAAGAGAAATGTAAACATTATAGAAAGACATAACTCAGGAGGCAAAAGCCTTCCCTAACCCCACATTTTAGAGGAAATCTTTTTTTTTGGGGGGGGGGCTGTACCAAGGAACAAATTCAGGACTTTGCACTTGCCAGATAGGTGCAGCACCACTAAGCTACATCCCTGGCCCAAGAAAGTCACTCTTGATGGAATGTTCTCAAGCCACCTGGATTAAATTGTGTTAAAGGAAGCCAATCCATGCATCGTGGAGAGGAAAAGCATCCACGGGGACATCAAATTGACAGCAGCACCACTTCTCCCTCACAGTTCCTCCCCAGGTGTATTTCATAAGTTACTATAAGGTTCTGACTAACCCACCATTGTCACTTCCCATAACTGTCTCCAAGTTGCTGTCCAGCCCCTGTGTTCAGGCCTGTGAAACCACCAAGGGACACCGACAGTTTATTTCACCAGGAGCAGAAACTTCCTGTCTCTACAACTACAACTTCTAGAGGCCACATGGCTCCCACAACGACAGAGCCTGAAAATACTCCACGGCCCTCCATTCCATTGCAGCAGCCTCACTGGGCCCTGGGACAGGAAGCAGGTTAGAACCAGACCCAGCCCAAGCCCGTGAGAGACCCATTGTGGTGGGCAGGACAGGCCCCTAGGTGCTGAGACATACTCACGGGTCACAGCCTGGAGTGTGCGGCTCAGAGCAGACATCAGGACCTCCGTGTGGCAGTGCCTGGCTCCACCTCCGCCCGTCTGGAGACACCTCGGGCCTTGCCGTCCTTCTCAGCAGTGCGGGCAAGCATCCACTGCGGGACTCAGCCACTGCTGGCTGGTGGACGGGTGGTTTCCGTGTGTCCCTGGGGATAAAGCCGGAGGCTCCATTATCCACCCAGCTAAACTAGCAGGGCAGCCAGAGGGCAGAACCTGAGCAGGCCCCAGCGCTGAGGCCCCTGTCCTGGCGCTGCTGTCACATCGATCCAGGGCCCAGGATGGTGACTGACACCCCCAGGTTGGGGCTTTTTGTGCTACAGAGAGCGCAGTGAAAACTATACAGCAAAAGAAAGCTTTCTCCTCCATCCCACACGTGACAGGCAGCCGAGAACCTCACAGAGGACTGACAATGTAGGACATTTGCTTTTAACATTTTGAGAGAACCGAACAACCAACACAGAAAACCAGAAAAACACAATGGATAGTAACACCCTTCACCCGCAACTCCCACCCTAGAGTCTCATTTCTTACTTACCATTATCATTATTGAGGCCTTCTTCTTAATACTGACAACAGCTATAATGGGTATAAATCTTACTGTACACGGCCCTCTCCTATGTACACGCTTTTGATAATCTCCTCGAGACAGGACACAAGTTTCATCCTAACATGACGCTGTGGAGGCTTCCCTGGGAACTCCTGGCACAAACTGTCTGAAGGCTGAGGACAGGGCTTCTGCAAGCACTGGGGCTGCGGGAACAGCGTGATGGGGTAGAAGGGCCCTCTCTCCATGGAGGAGCCAGCCGGGACCCCTCCCCTCTCCCTCCCGCCCTGTGAGGCAGCCCAGGAGTTGGAAGAGTGAGGCTGTATGTGGGGCCTGAAACACACCTGTGCAGGGCCCTTCTGTGGGGATCCGGGGCCTCCCGGCCTTTGCGCAGGGAGAGGGAAGACGGAAGGTGGCTCAGCCTGGCGGTGGGCCCGGCCCTGCCCACGTGCTGATCCTCCTCCACCTCCACCGCCCACTGCCTGGCGGGCAGCGCATTCACCCTGGCACGTACCTGTCACCCTGAGGAAAGAGCCTAAGTGCCCCTCCGGTGTCATCTCCCTGCACACCATGTCCCCAGCCTGAGTTCAGTCTCCCCCACACCGCTTCCCTTTTCCTGGGCCCTCGTCGCGCAGCAGCAGTAGCACAAGGCGAAAGAGAAACAGAAACCAAAGACCGCATCCTGCCAGAGTCTGCAGGCTGCAGTCAGCCCTGGAAGCTGCTGGCAGCTGGCTGCAGTGCTGGGACACTGGAGCCCGGTGGGGAGAGCAGCCTCCGCAGCGAGGCTCTGGCGGCTTCCCGGTCCCAGCTGGTGGGGCGGGGGGGGGGGGGGGGGGGGACCCGGTGCGGGTTCTTCCGGCAAGTCCACAAGTCCTCAGCCGCCTCCGACTCTTCCGGTCCCAGGCTCTGTGTGGGTGCATGACCGCAGCTAGGTCTGTGTATATGCCTCACAGCCGTGCGCACGGTGCAGCGTCCAGGCTTCTTCAAGCCTCCGTCCCAGGACGCTCTGGGGCGGCAGGAGGCAGGAAGGGTCGGCCGCCCACCTCCACTTCCCCACCACTGTTCTCAGGACAGGAAGAGCCTTGCCCACATCACACCTGTGGCCAGGTCTGTCGCACGCCTTCCACTGCCTCATGCTCAGGGGACACTTGTGCCTGTGACCACCCCGTGCATTTTGGGAGCTGGTTCCCGCTGGCTTCCCAACGGGCAGCTCAGGGTGCTCCTGGGAGCTAGAAGGCACCGCCCATGCATGCCACCTCTACCAGCTCTGCTCTCCACAGCCCGCCCAACCCCACCTCTCCCAGGACACATTCGCCTTTGTGAGGCTGTGGCTCCAGGTTGTCTCTTCCCCCAACACATGTGTTTCCCTCCCCACGTGGTGAATTCTTGGAGACCACAGTTTCTGCTGGATGCTGGACAGGCACGTGGGAGAAGCCCAGCTATCTTCCCGAGGGGCGGGGTGTAGCCCAGCAGCGCAGTGTGGTCTATTTACTAGGAAGAGGCAGTTTCAGTGCAGCCTCATGGTGAAAGCATAAAAGAGCTAAACCCAGCTAAGCCAAACTTAGAGACAGAAAGGTAAACACATGAAAGATAAAAGCTACAGTAGAAAGGAGGTAAGACCTTTCCTCAACAGGAAGAAGACATACTAAATTGGTTGACAGTTCCTCACTACCTCCTGAGGACCGGATTTCCACAGGACTCCAACCAGACTTCAGCCGGGCTCAGAAAACATTAGAAATGCAGAATAACCAGTTTCCTTTGAACTCAGTTTCCTGTGATCCAGCTAAATAATTAATTTCCTTTAAACCCTAAGTCCACAAAGCCCCCTGTTTAAGTGCCATATATAGGGCCAAAGGAAAGAAGGCACAATGGGTTTCCACCCTGAATCCTCTCTCTGGGTTTCCTCCAAGAGCACTTTTCTTTCTTCTCTAATAAACACTCCTCCAAATTTCTCCTTTTGTCTTCAAATTTACTCTTCAACTTTAGGAGACACAGAACTTGGGTTCTACAAATTTAACTGTTTCTGTAATGTCTAGTGTCTGTCTCTAATTTCTAAAGAGAGGGCTTTCTCCCACTGAGCTCCTTAAACATGGGCCTGTGTGGGCAGATCAGGCAGAGGACACCGAGCGCACATGGCTGCCCACGTGGACTGAGCCCTGCCCGGTGTCACGGGAACGCGGCACGGAGACAGAACGTCCAGGGTCCCGGAGATGCTGCGGCTCCTCCCTGCTCCCTCCTCCCAGACAGTGCTCTCTGGCCAGGGACAAGGGTACTTTTCTGTTGCTTCTGCATTGGGGGCACTTTCAAAAGGCACTGCCAGTTTTTGCATACGGAGTTTCACCTCCCAGAGAAGTTTAACCGGCATCACTGTCCTCCATAGCTGGGGTAAGCTGGGCTGGCAGGACTGAGTCCCACTTCTCTCACCCAGATCCTCTCCCCAGACCAAAGCCTGGAGCCAGAAGCATGCGGACAAACACCACCCCTTCCCTTTCCCACCCTCCTCGGCCTTGACCCTCATGTGCTTTCGAGTAAAGGAAAAAATAGATCATTCTTATACTCGATGTGCAGTACTTCCTGACCAGGGCAGTGAGCGCCACCCCTCAGCTCTCCAGGGTCACCAGCCACACAGCCCACACCATCCCCACCCAGCGTCTCTACCTCACAGGTGGGTCTGGGTTCAGGTTCCCAGGGCTCAGGCTCAGGAGAGGAGCACAAGTGGCAGGTGATGCTTACGTCTCACAGGCTACACACCAGGTCCACCTGCCGGATGGCTCTGGAGCTCAGGAGCAGCACCTCAGCTGCAGGTGGACAGAGCAAGGCCTGTGGGTGGCCGCTTGCTACCCTTGCACGGCTCTGCGCGTGGGCCAGTCTTGTAGAAGAAGAGTTTTCATGGAGCTTGGTCTCCAGCCTCCTGCCTCTGACCTTGTGTTGGTGAATGGGGATAAAAGTTCCAAACTTGGGCCGGAGGGTTAGCTCAGTGGTTCCGGCGCCTGCCTCGCAAGCGCAAGGTCTGAGTTCGATCCTTGGTAACCACATACAATGCTGGGCATGGAGACTCACAGCCACCAGCAATCAATACCACATACCACATACCACAGCGTCGGGCATGATGGTTCACGCCTGTAATCCCAGCACTCGGGAGGCAGAGACAGGAGGATTGCTGAGTTCAAGGTTTGCCTGGGCTACATAGTGAGCTCAGGGCCAGCCTGAACTACAAAGCGAGACCCTGTCTCAAAAAAAAAAAGTTCCAAATTTGTGATCTCCCAGTCACGTGGTCTTCTGGTGCCTGGCTCTGTCCTAAGGCTAAGGGGTCCCACCCTAAGCACAGTCATTAGCAAAGTCCCACTAAGGAGCCCCTGATTCTTCCAAGCTCCCTCACGCTCATGCTCCCCACATGACCAGCTGCTGTGCCCTGTCTGCCGATCTGGCTGGCCCAGGGCACTACTGAACTGGAAGCTTCTGGAACCAAGGAGGGGAGAGGGCACACCCAGCTAGCAATTGGTGTTCCAAGTCCACCCCACCAGGAGGAAGGCTGTGCCTGGCCAGGTCGGGGAAAGGAGGCCTGGGGCCACGAGGAGGGCGGCCGGGCCCACTGCCCTGGGCTCTGCCTCCACGCCATGCCCTCAGGATGGGGTGCACTCTGCCAGCCGTGGAGGCCTCCCTCTCCGTCTCCTCCTCTGCTCGCTCCTTCCTCTGTGGCTCACTGTGCCTTTGGTGCCCCTTCCATGACCCTCTCCCCAGAGAACTCAGACAGGCTCCTACGCTTGAGGCCGGTCTCTGCCCTCACTTCTCCCTTTGCCCCATCCCACTCCCTGGCATGGCTGGCTCTTGCTTGCTGCCTAAAGGTCTGGACAGCCACTGGGCTATAATCAGCTGCCTGGCTGCTGTCTCAGAACCAGGCGTGTACTGCTGTAAGGAGCTGAGGGTCCTCCCTCCACCAGTAATCCCCTCCACAGACCCCATTCCAGGAGCTCAACAGCTGCCTCCCGCCACCCACAGTGCCCAGGAGTATGGGTTCTCACCGCACAGCATTCAGAACCCATGTGGATCCTGCCCTCGCCCCCTGTGAGGCAGGCAGAGGGAGCCCAGAAGGTGTTATGGAGGTCAAGCATGGATTGGTCCAAAACGTAACCCAGAGCTCCGCTTCTCACAGCCTGCCACAGCTGAGCTGCCCGGAGGGTCCCAAACAACCACGGAGCCCAGTGCAAGGAGCCTGTTTATACAAGGTACAAATTCTAGTCGGACATGCTGAGTGCCAGGTGCTGTGCTGGGTGTGAATAAAATGTTCCTGCTTCCCTGAGCTCACAGGCTGGGGAGACACACACACAAACGCCATGAACACACACAGGGTTTCTAACATTACGCCACAAAGGGGAAGGTGGGATGGGGCAGAGAAACCACTCTCCCTCTGGGGCAGGACTTATCTCCACAGAGGTAACTTCGAGGACAGACCAAAAAGATGAAAAGAAGCCAGACTCTGGGACTGCAGGCAGAGGAACACTCAGTGAAAACCTGCCTTAGGGTAACAGCTAACAGTTGGAAAAGTAGCAAGGACAAGCAGATTGTTTTATATAGCACATGGGAGGCCCTGCATTCAATGTCCCCACTGTGAAGGAAGAGAGGGAGAAACAGGCCGAGTGGCTGCTATCAGGGGAGGGTGAGCCCACAACCAGCCTGGCACCCACAGTTCTTTCTTTTTTTCTATTTATTTTATTTTTTATTGTGATATAGGTACATTTTATATACACATCACAATCACACTCAACATTGAGAATTTGTACCAGTACGACTTAATTCTCATTTTTTTTCCCATTCCCCTACCCTCCTCACCACCTCTGCCCCCTATATACATGAATCTGTTTTGAGACCAACCCAGGGTGAGTGAGGTCCAATCAGAGCTGATCCAATCAGAGCTGCTCCTGGGACTTCTGTTGGAATAGCCAGAAAAAACATTACATATGAGGGCCAGAGGGTTAGCTCAGTGGTTCTGGCATCTGCCTCACAAGCACAAGGTCCTGAGTTCAATCCCCGGTGACCACATACAATGCTGGGCGTGGAGACTCACGCCCACCAGCAATCAATACCACATACCACAGTGCTGGGCATGGTGGCTCAGGCCTGTAATCCCAGCACTCGGGAGGCAGAGGCAGGAGGATTGCTGAGTTTGAGGCTTGCCTGGGCTACACAGTGAGTTCAGAGCCAGCCTGAACTACAAAGCGAGACCCTGTCTCAAAAAAAAAAAAAAAAAAAACATTACATATGAATCACAAGAGGCCAGAGTTATGGGCTAAGGCCCACATGCATGGGTCCCAGCACAGCAGGCTGCCCTGGAAAGTCAGGCTTAAAGTGATAACAACCAAATTTCTAGGCTGGCACAACAGTGAAGATCCTCTGCTTTAACCCTTACATGAAAGAAGTCACCTAACAGCACAGTGTTAACTCATCAGTTTTATTCCATTGTTCTATCACCACTCGAGAAAGAAAGCATCTTTGAAATGACCAACAACATGTATGCATGTGCATGTGCGTGCATGTGTGTGTGTGTGTGAGAGAGAGAGAGAGAGAGAGAGAGAGAGGGAGAGAGAGAGAGAGAGAGAGAGAGAGGCCCATTCATTTTTGTTTCCAGTTTCCCATACTGCTAGGATTATAGGCATGAACCTCTATGCCTGGTCCTCCTAATTATTATTTTTTTTTAAAGAAAGATCTGAATTGACTTTGGTTTTAATCCTAGACTTCATTCCACAAAATACAGTAAGTATTCCAATGAGCCAAGCAGAGGTTTGTTTGTTTGGTTGGGTTTTTTTGTTTGTTTGTTTTTGAGACAGGTTCTCACTTTGTAGTTCAGACTGGCCTTAAGCTCACTATGTAGCCCAGGCAAGCCTCAAACTCAGCAGTTCTTAGGGCCAGACTGAACTACAAAGCGAGACCCTGTCTCAAAAAAAACTCAGCAGTCCTCAGGGCCAGACTGAACTACAAAGCAAGACCCTGTCTCAAAAAAAAAAAAAGGCCAGGCGTGGTGACTCACGCCTGTAATCCCAACACTCGGGAGGCAGAGACAGGCGGATTGCTGAGTTCCAGGCTTGCCTGGACTACATAGTGAGCTCAGAGCCAGCCTGAACTACAAAGCGAGACCTTGTCTCAAAAAAAAAAAAAAAAAAAGAAAAGAAAAAGAAAAAGATAGGCCATGTATCTAACTAAAGGAAACCACACAGCACCTTTTGTTAGAATCCTATTTGCTTTTTTTCTGTTTTTCAGCACCAGAAATGAAACTCAGGACTCTGCCCTTCACCAGGCAGGCATAGCGCCACCGAGCTGAATCCCTAGTCTGCTTCCTTGTTGTTTAGATGGACATTTCTGTAATGGAGTTAGGGTAAGGCACGGCAGCACAAGGCTACAATCTCTGCATTTAGGAGAATTACTGTGAGTTTGAGGCCAGCCTGAACTACAGAACAAGACCCTGTCTCAAAAAACAAAAACGGAAAATAAGAAAGAGACACAGAATGAGTTAGGTTGAGATATACCCCTTTGGCTCTGAAATAAATCAAAGAAAAGTTATAACTTGATATCACCAAAGATCTCAAATTTCTTTGCCTCAAGAACAGTAACCAAAGGGTCAGACAACTCCTACTCTTAAGGACAAAAGTCATCTGAAAAATAAAAAGGAGAAAAAGAAGAAAGAAAAAACCACCTGTGTTCACCAAAGTGCCAACTAAGCCAGAGCAAAGCCCCGTCTGCTAAGTGAGTGTCTGGGGCTGAGAACATGCCTGCAACCAGGCGCTGGAAACTGCACGTGCCGGTCAACCACAGTATGACAACGTGTTTATTAAGGAAAGAGACAAAACGAAATGCTTTGACCAATGGCCCAAATTTCCATCTGCTTATGATTGAAAGAATTAAAGTAACTTCACCAAGCCCCAGAATATACACCCTAATTTGGATGCCTCAGTTTAATGAGAAAGTGAACATTCCTTTTACTGGGGTACTTTGATGGGTTTTCTGTCATGTATAATCTAGAAAACCCTGAGACAAGTGACTGTCCCATGTGGAACATACCCAGTCAGCATGACAGTCACTGCTCCTCCATGTCCTTGGCTGCATAAGCGGGGCTTAACCCACTGTTGGCAGGAGAACACAGAACAAGAGAGGTCAGACTCCTGGCAGGGTTGTCACCTGGGCAAGACAGCCCCAAGTCTCCCTTCCAGGCACTGCCTAGAATCTGTCATCTTCCCTCGTGTGGAAGAGAGGGTGACAAACCTCACCTTGCTAGCAATCTGGCACAACTTGACCATCTTTTGAAAATCCTAAAGACCAGAGACAAGGCACAAGCCCAGATTATAGTGCACAAATGGATAACTTTTCCTACAAACTCCAAAACCAGCCCCACATAGCTATTGAAACTTTAATGTCAAGTAAAAATGAATGAAATAAAATTCAGGCCCTGAGTGGCATAGGGCCTGATGCCACCCCTCCCCCAAGCTTCATTAAACAAAGGCTACCATTATGGGCTGGAGGGGAAGGTTGTCCTTTGTTCCATGAAGGTTACTGTCTACTGTCTGGAGACTGATTTACATCCAAGAGGCAGAGGGGCTCAGGCTACTGCACTGAATGAGGACCAGCTGTTAAGGCTTGGCATAGGCTCAGAGTATGGCGTGTTGTTTGGGGTTTTCACCAATGCCACATTTATTACTGGCCTTCCATGTGCCAGGCAGCCTCCAGTGGGCCATCTTGCCAGTCTCTCCATGAGTCTATGAAATGAGGTTGACCCCAACTTACTTTGAAGGCAAGCAAAACTGAAGAAAGTTAAAGGACTTGTTAAGGCTATAGCTAGTAAAAGGAGATCTCTGCCAGTGCTTTCCCTTACTCCACTTCCAAGAGGTGGAGATGTGGGGACAGGAATTAAGGGACTTGGTTTGCTTATAGCAATGGGCTACCGACAGCTGAGTCACATGGAAGACAACCTCATGTGAGTCACCCCTGCAGCCTACTGGAGAGCTTTCCTTTTGCTGAGACAAAATACCCAACACTCACAACCTAAGGAGGATTAGGTTTAATCTGGCTCATGGCTTTGTCTTCAGTCAGTTGGCTCCAAGGCCAGAGCGTGTTGGAGAAAAGCTGAACGCCCCATGGCAACCAAGAGGCAGAGTGTGAGACAGGAGGATCTTCCGGGTCATGCTCCCAGAGACCTGCCTGCTCTGACTAGTCTCTGAACAGGAGACTTTGGGGGACACCACAGATCTGAGCCATGACACCACCCACAGTCTTGGGAGAGGCCCCCACAGGTTCTTCCCGCCAAGGCGCTGGTCTCCAAACACAGCCCATCAGAGCTGCAGGAAGACAGACCCACGAGGTGGGAGAATAGATATGTGACACTTCTTGCCGAGAGAGGGAGAGGTATGATCCCAAGTTTATTTTGCAAAGCTCTCTGGACCATAAACTCCTTCTCTTTACATCCTGATTTCCTGGCTTACCCTTGACCCAGAACATCCACTTGCACGGTGGGAAGGGAGGAAGGGTTGGTGCTCCGAGAATGGGGAGGCCAAGCCAAAAGAAGTCGGGCAGGCAGTGCTGGGGGAAAGACTACAGATGGCTGATCTAGGGAAGCTGGGAGGGTTATGGTTTGGTCTCAGTTGACCCAATGCAGACTGTCCCTTTGTATTAGCACTGGCCCATGGGAAAGGTGGGCATGTGCCCACTGGAGTGCGTGGATCCTCAGCACACCAAGCTCTCCCACCAGAAGCCTTGAGCCCAGTAGCCTGGCTCCCGGCTCAGACTCATGCTGGACAGCTCCATCTACTGCAGACAGACCTGGCCTCACGTCATGCTCAAATAATGGCTCCCAACAGCAGTTAGGCAAGAGTAATTAAAGGGCATATTATCTCCATCCATCTCTCACTCGCCATGTAATTAGGCTGCTGAAAATAATTAACATTCCTTTTGACAAAGGAGACAGAGGACCCATTCCATTCAGTAGGACAGTCTCAAGCCAGCCGAGGAGCCAAGAGAAAACTTGTCCTCTTCAGTCCTGCGCAGAGCACAGCAGCACTGGGTGACTCAGCTCCTGAGGTGAGTCCTGCCCTGGCCAGGTCGTGGAGAGCAGAGGCACGTGCCCGGGTGCACTTGGTGTGTGTGTTTCAGCTAACAGTACATAAAAACACACATGCACGTGCAATGGAAAAAACAGCTCAAGGACAAGGAAGAACTGTGTCAGATGGAGGCCAAGGGCAGATATCTGCCCCACCCCCAGCTCAGAAAGGACAGAAAAGATATTTTTAAGGATGATAAATCCATTACGGTACCAGGAAACAAGAAGGAATTATAGGGGCCGATGGGAATAAATTGGTCAAAAAAACCACCACCCAACCAAAGGATTGATGGTAGAAAATAAATCCATGAAACAATTACAGTAATAGCCAACACTCACATAGCATATAGAGGTAACAGGCATTGTTCTAAGAACTTGCCATATGTTATTTCACTGACTTTTCAAAAAAATTGTTTGCAGTAAACCCTGATCACCCACACTGCTTAAATAAAGCTCTGAGCAGTTACCTACTTTCTAGTGGCCCCAGTACTTGTGAGGGGTGAGACCACGAATGGAACCCCAGGATCGTGCTGTGGGTTCTGCCTCACCAGGGCCGCAGGGCTGAGCCAGTGGCCTGTGGCCTGCAGCCTGCACAGGTCCAGAGAGGCCGACGCCTGGAGGTGGACCAGCTGGGTCAGGGCTTCCAGCCACACCTCAGTTTCAGGCCACACCAGGCCCAGGCTCAGGACACAGGGTAGATGGCCCTGCAGCCCTCGCACCAGTGCACAGGAGCACAGAGGTGGCCATAATGTCCCAAGACAGAGGGAGCTGAGCATGCCATGTCTGCCTGACACAGGACAGAGAGGGAGACCATGACAGAAGCTCAAGCTTGAAAGCAAAATTAGTAGAGCTACAGAATGAAAGTCTTAAAAATTGCTGTCCAGGGGCCAGAGATTTAGCTCAGTGGTTCCGGCGCCTGCCTCGCACACGCAAGGTCCTGAGTTCGATCCTGGTAACCACATACAATGCTGGACGTGGAGACTCACGCCCACCAGCAATCAATACCACATACCACAATGCTGGGCGTGGTGGCTCACGCCTGTAATCCCAGCACTTGGGAGGCAGAGACAGGAGGATTGCTGAGTTCGAGGCTTGCCTGGGTTACATAGTGAGCTCAGGGCCAGCCTGAACTACAAAGCGAGACCCTGTCTCCAAAAAAAAAAAAAATTGCTGTCCAGCCAGGCTTGGTGGCTCAAGCCTGTCATCCCAGCACTCGGGAGGCAGAGGCAGGAGGATTGCTGAATTTGAGGCTTGCCTGTGCTACATAGTGAGCACAGGGCCCACCTTAACTGCAAAGTAAGAACCTGTCTCAAAAAAAAAAAATTGCTATCCAGTCTTGGAAACAATCCAAATGCCCATCGACAGGAGACTGGATAAAGATGAGGTTTTTTTAAAATAAAATGGAGTATTACTCTATCATAAAGAATGGTAAGTTTGAGTCATTTATACTCAAATGGACAAAATTGCAGACATACTCATAAGTGAAATAAATAGGTCACAGATGTTTAAATACTATATCTTTTCTCTGGTATGAGAAACTGAAAATGTAAATGAGTTCTAGAATGTATGATAGGCATTGTGAAATTGAAAATAGTCTAAGGGAAATGGGGGTGGGGATAAATAATGAAGGGAAAGAAAAAATTGTGATGGTAAAAAAACAGGAAACAAAGCTTATGTATACAGGGAATGGGGGTTGTAGGGTGCGTAGGGGAATGGGAAAAAATGAGAATTAAGTAGTGTCATATTGGTACAAATTCTCAATGATGAGTGTAATCATGATGTTTATATAAAATGTATCTATTTCACAATAAAAAAGAAATCAAAACACACCAAAAAAGAGTAGCTTTCCATGTACAAGAGTATGTAAAATTACTTTACCAAAAACATTTATTAGATTTTTAATAGTCAAATAAACTTTATAAAACACTGCTATCCAGGTGTGATAGTGCACACTTGTGATCCCAGCACTCAGGAGGCTGAGGCAGGAGTATTGCCATGTGCCCAAGGCCAGCCTGAACCATGTCATAAGATCCTGTCTCAAAAAAACAAGAAAAAAAAAGATAAGTGGTATTAATAGAATAAGAGGAGCTGCAGAATTCATGAAACAAAGAAAGGTTGAAGAAAAAGGACAAGTTAAAAACCCTAAAGGAGGGAGACATCCTACACTGAATATGTATTACTTTGAGAATTAGAAATTCAATTGTGTATGTATATATTTATTTATTTGGTAGGATCGGGGGTTTTTTGTTTGTTTTTTGTTTTTGTTTTTTTTTTTGAGACAGGGTCTTGCTTTGTAGTTCAGGCTGGCTCTGAGCTCACTATGGAGCCCAGGCAAACGGCCGCGAACTCAGCAATCCTCCTGTCTCTGCCTCCCGAGTGCTGGGATTACAGGCGTGAGCCACCACGCCCGGCATTGTGGTATGCTGTGTTGATTGTTGGTGGGCGTGAGTCTCCACGCCCAGCATTATATGTGGTTACCGGGGATCAAACTCAGGACCTTGAGCTTGTGAGGCAGGCGCCGGAACCACTGAGCTAACTCTCCAGCCCTGTTTTTTGTTCTTTTTGAGACAGGGTCTCGCTTTGTAGTTCAGGCTGGCCCTGAGCTCACTATGGAGCCCAGGCAAGCCGCCACGAATTTAGCAATCCTCTTGTCTCTGCCTCCTGAGTGCTGGGATTGCAGGCGTGAGCCACCACGCCCGGCATTGTGGTATGCGGTGTTGATTGTTGGTGGGCGTGAGTCTCCACGCCCAGCATTATATGTGTTTACCGGGATCGAACTCAGGACCTTGTGCTTGCAAGGCAGGCGCCGGAACCACTGAGCTAACCCTCCGGCCCTGGGAGGATTGTTTTTAAGACCTAGCATGAGGTAGATACTCTATAAGATTCTGAACAAACTGCTCCATGAAGCACAGACCCTCGGCCTGCGAGCCGCTCCCCTCCCAGAACTGCTCTTACCTCTGGGTCCCAGCACGTGTCCTGGAGCCAACAATGCACTTCCCTCCAGCTTGTGAGCCTGTGCCCCTCAACTCCATCACAGCAGCTGTGAAGCACACAGACGAACTGTTTCTGATAGGAGCAGGATGTGGACCACAACTGTGGACACTTCAGGACTCCACAGGGCAGGACAACAGACCTCCTGGTCTGACGCTTTGCACCTCCTCCTCAGGCTGCCCAGAGACACCTGCAAAGCCTGAGTGGTGGGGGGCAGGGGTGGGACAGCTGCAAAGGACAGATCCAGGGGAGCAGTGTCACCAGACACCTTCACTGGGCGCCATGTTTCAGTTCCAGGGCTTCCACTGCTACAAAGTCCCCTTGGAGGTTCTCTCTCACCACTGGACCTTCCCTTTTTTTCCTTCCCCATTGTCTCCCTCATCCTCTTTCCAAGATTCAAGCTTCCAAGAGGTCTCCACCCCATCACCACAAGAGAGCGTTACACTGCTGGGTCTATTTCTACTGGTTGTGAAGGTTTTCTGGAGGTGTTTGGATTTCTGTTTGGTTCACAAGCCCATGGAAACAAGTCAGGCTATACTTGTTAAACCACAGCTTCCGGGTTTAAATGGTATTTCATTTCAAAATAAAATTTTGTTGCTAGTTCTGTTCACACTGCTTTAAGCTGTCGGGCCATATTCTCTCCTCTGAGGTCTCACACAGGCCTCCTAAGGCAGATGCTGTTAGCAGAACCTGCTGCCTAATTTCAAAATAAATGCCCCAGATGCTGGCACACCTCTGCCCACAGGTCCACAGGCCAAGTTAAATAATGTACATCCAGACAGCTGAAAGTCCCGCCCCCTCCTGGCACTGGGATAGAAACCAGGAGCCCTGAGCTAATCCTCCATCCCTTTAAAAAAATGTTTTTTTAATTTTAAAATAGGGTCTTGCTAAGTTATCCAGGCAGGACTTAAACTTTCAATCATCCTGCCTCAGCTTCACTCAGTGCTGAGATTACAGGCTGGTGACCCCATATCCAGCAAGTTTTTAAAGTGCCAGTGCAGTGGTACATGCCTATAATCTCAGCACTTAGGAGGCTGAAGCAGGATTGCTGAAAGTTCAATTGCCAACCTGGGCTAGAGTGATCCTGTTTCAAAGAAATAAAAAAGGGCTGCTATCTAGAATATATAAAGAACTTCCAAATTTATAGACCCAATTCAAAAATAGCCATCTGAAATGAACAGGTATTTTTCAGCTGAAGAAGTAAAAATAGCTAAGAAACATTACTGGTCATTGGAGAGACGCAAACAAAAACAACACTGACATTCTACCTCATGCCACAAAGAATGGCTGCTATCAAGAAATCAGACAACAACAAATGCTGCCGAGGCTGCGGGGAGAGAGGAGCCCTTCTCCACTGTTGGTGGGATTGTAGACTGGTGCAACCACTGTGGAGATCAGTGTGGAGATTCCTCAAAAACTAGGACTTGAGGTCCCAATTGACCCAGTTATTTCCCTGCTGGGTATATTCATGAAAAAATTAAAAGCATCATACTACAACAACGTATGTGCACCCATGTTTATACCAGCAGTTTGTAATGGCTAAATCTTGGAAATAGCCCAAATGTACATTAACTGGAGACTGGATAAAGAAGATGTGATTTAAAAAAAATGAAATAGAGTATTACTCAGCCACCAAGAATGATAAATTATGGAGCCAGAGATTTAGCTCAGTGGTTCTGGTGCCTGCCTAGCAAGCACAAGGTCCCTGGTTCGATCCCTGGTAACCACATACAATAATACCGGGTGTGGTGACTCACACCCACCAGCAGTCAGTACCACACACCACAGTGCTGGGGGCATGGTGGCTCATGCCTGTCATCCCAGCATTTAAGAGGCAGAGGCAGGAGGATTGCTGAGTTCAAGGCTTGCCTAGGTTACATAGTGAGCTCAGGGCCAGCCTGAACTACAAAGTGAGACCCTGTCTAAAAAAAGATAAATCAGAGACATTTACAGCTAACTGAATGCACGCTGAAATAAATAGGACATGTGTGTAAATACCATATCATTTCTCTAGTGTGAGAAACTAAAAGTGTAAATGGGGTCCAGGATGTATAATAGATACTGTAGAATAGGAAGAAACTCTTCCAAGGGGAACTTGGGGTGGGTCAGAGGAAAGCAAAAATGGGAAAGAAAATATTTGGTAAAAGGTTAAAAAGAAAAAAAATGGAGACAAAGCTTATGTATATAGGGACTGAGGATTGTAGGGGCAGGGGAATGGGAAAAAATAAGAACAAAGGTATTTCATGTACAGGTACAAATTCTCAGTGGTGAATGTGATCATAATGTAGTTCTAAAACGTACCAATAAACTCAGTTAAAAATAGATAAATAAATGGACACACCAAGGAGTGAAAGGACTCAGCAAGCTGTTATCAACCAGGTTAATTCAGAGGCCCTGAAAAGCACTGCGTGCAGACTGCTGAGTGCGGGCGGGTGGGTGGTGAGTCCTGCAGCACTGCAGCAGGATGGGGCTTTTAAAACACTGGAGATGTAAACAGGGGCCTGGGGTGCAGCTCAGTGGGAGAGCAACACACTCTGCAGGCACCATGTCTTGGGTTCAGTGGTCAGTGCCATGGAAAAGAAAAATTGCTGATAAAATTTTTGGAACTGGGCCGGAGGGTTAGCTCAGTGGTTCCGGCGCCTGCCTCGCAAGCGTAAGGACCTGAGTTCGATCCCCGGTTACCACATATAATGCTGGGCGTGGTGGCTCACGCCTGTAATCCCAGCACTCGGGAGGCAGAGACAGGAGGATTGCTGAGTTCGCGGCGGCTTGCCTGGGCACCATAGTGAGCTCAGGGCCAGCC
>PVIC010040945.1:0-16468 GCA_004025085.1 Thryonomys swinderianus
AATTCAATAAAAGCCAAGAGGCTTGACAGGATCTTGGATTGGAAAGCCAGAAAATAAATAAATCTGTGAAGGAGATTTTGAGGATAACTAAAAATTTGGCTAGGGACTGGTTATTAGCTAAAACTATAGAATTATTCTCACTTTTTCAGGTGTTACTTTTATTATAACTATGTAGAAAAATAGTTTTAACTTTAGAAGATACAACACTGAAATACTTAGAAATGAGACATCATGATATTTCTAAGTGATTTAGGAAAAACACCAACAAAGCAAACATGGCATTATGTCTACACTCTCACTCCCTTCATTCCATATCCTCTCGCTGCAACGGCATTCAGAAATGCAGAACGTGGCTCTCACTCCTCACAACACTCCTCTATGCTGTACTGTATTTTTTATTTTATTTTCCACCCCTTTTTACTCAGCCCAAACTACTTCACAGAGTTTGTTTTTCCCTGTTTTTTTCCTATGTTTAATAATGTGAAACTTTGACATCATTTTTTTTAAAAATGCAGAATGCATATTATGAGCTTTTCAGAGATAAAAAACTATTATCTTGCTTATTCAAAGTCATCTATTTTCTTAGTTAAGTAAAGCTTTAAACACAAAGAGAAAAGAAATGTTTCACCTTTGTGGTCTTAAACTGAGACTGTTAAAACTCTGAGACAAGCCAGGAGTAGCAGTACACAGCTGTAAACCCTGGAGGCCAAGCCAAAGGACTGAGTTCGAGACCTGCCTGTGCTACTGTGAGACCCTACCTAAAAAAAAAACAAAACAAAACAGACCTAACCTGTGGCTAAGCTCTTGGAAAACACAGCACAGACGCACTTACCTCTATATTTTTTGTTTGTTTTTTTAAATTGAATTCTTTATTGGTACATTTTATATACATCTCACAATCACACATAACATTGGAGAATTTGTACCAGTATATGACACAAGTTAATTCTCGTTTTTACCCACATCCCTACCCACCCACACCTCCTCACCCCCTAACACTTACCTCTATATTATACTCTGCCCCATCCATGTTGATCCTTATGGTAACATCATCATCTCCTATGTGGGCCAGGACCCTAGAGTTAGGCTCACCTTGAAACAACAGAAACATATTTTTATCAAATACTAAATTATGGAACTATGTACTACTGGCAGGAAAAATCAACAAAATAAACTCTCAGACTGGAATGTGCCTTGGTCCTGTACCTGCAAGAAAGCAAGAACCCAAAAGAAGGGAACTGATGGGGGGACCTGAAGTTTTGGGACTACACAGCTGTGTGTTTCCCAAAACAGATAAATAGCCAGCCCAAACTGCACCTTCTCCCTGGGAATACCTTTCCCTAATTTGGGGTAAGAAAGAAAGAAAGACTGCAAGAGGTTAAGATTTAGAATATACAGGTCTTATCTGGGGATGTAGGTCAGTTTCCATGCCTGCCTGGCAAGCGCAAATTCCTAAATTCAATCCCCAGTACCCCCCCCAAAAAATAATATATAGGCTTTAAACTACACTATTTGGTCCCTATTTAAGTCCCACTTCTTTTGTTTCTTGTTCCAGAAAGTTTCTAAAAGCTGTAATTGCTTTTTCTCAAAGAAATATATAATAGATCATAAAGTAAATTCCTTTCACCTTTCCTGTTTAAAACCTAAGGCATGCCCACAATCCCTGTCTGAAGATAAGAGGTGGTTAAATTCTTATCATTATCAAAGAAAGTGATTTTGACCATCAAACCAGCCTGCTAGTACAATAATGCTGGCAGACCCACCTTTCCCACCCCCAGAGATTTCCACTTCTAAGTACATACAGCTTGCCTGCAAGTGCAACACTGCAGCCTCCTGCTCCTGGGCCGCTCCTCGTCCCACCTGCCCATGAAGACGTGGCAGCTGGCCCAGGCCTGGCCTGGCCGTACACTCACCAACCACGTGGCCACTGAAGAAGTCCTGCCATCTGACTGCATACTCGCTTTCAGCTTTGCCATCCACCACTATAACTTTGAAATTTTGTGAAAAGCGCTCAGTAGTTGATGTCAGATACAATTTAAAATGCCTAAAGAGGGAACACATTCATATTTTACTCACAGCAAATAAAACAGCACTAAATCGTTTCCTCCCCTAATTTTCATATAATTAAACATTCTATATAATCCCAAAGAGCCATGTTAATAAAACACTAAGCAAGTTATAACTAATGTTTTACTAGGCATGTGGAACAATGTATCTCTTGTAAAGACAAATGGACTAATCTGTTCAGCTGTAAAAACTTAGCAAACCAAAGAAAGTAATACTGGGCAGAAGGGATTCAAAAAGCTGATGTATTCATCTTCCTGGAAGTGCTGAATAATAAGCACACACCTGTGGGCAGCAGAAGGAGCCCTTGGACACTATGAAAGACTAATACTGTCATATACATTAACTGACCAGCTGCTCGCTGTTACCTCTGTACAGCTAGTACCTGAACCTTAGTCAACCACAGTCAAGTCCACACAGCTGGAAAATGGGAAAGTGGAAACTGAGGCTGGCTGGCTTTAAAACCCTGCACTCTGCTGCCTCTAGCAGTCAGGCTACATGTCCTCTAGAAAATTCTCAGTACTGGATAAAATTGCTGCTTTCTATATTTAAAAGCACCCAGGGCTGGGAATGTAGTTCAACAGCACAGCGCCTGCCTGGCAAGTACAAGGTCCTGAGTTTGAGTTCCAGTACCAAAAATAAAAATTAAAAATAAAAGCACTCATGTCTTTTCCTCCTCTAATGAACTTACTTTGAAAAAAAGATTAGTCCACAGTTACAATAAGGAAATAAATACAGTCTCCAAGGTAGACAAGAAAATATACATTCTGGTTATCTTTTGATGGCTCATCACCCTTTCGTTTTTATGAGTTTCCATTCTGACAAAGAAACTAGGAGTGGCGAGCAAGGCTCTTCACTTATTATCCACTGTGCTCATGCATAGGACAACAAAGGCAGGCATGTGATTCTGTCAGCTGTGGTGTTGCAAATATGAAATGCTACTTCCCCATGGGTGTGTACAAGCCTTCACACCACCAGGAAGAAATCTAGCCCAGGACAGTTCCCATGACGACAAATATTTTTAACTTCTGAGTGTATAAGGTAATTTTAGTTTGCTTCTGGTCTTTTAATGGTCAGAGGGAAACAATAAAATGTTATTTCATAAATCTTTGGAACATTTTCTCCTGCTGACCAAAAATGTTTCTTTCCACACACTCTCAGTAATGTTTTTTTTCACCTTTTAGTTATGCCGAGAAACTGGAAAAGAAAAGCATTCCTATTATAAAGGCTTTATTCTTCAGTTTTAAAGCTAAGTCATGGCATTATTTTTAATTTTCCTTCTAGGAGTCCCAGAACTGCTTGTTCATGTCTGTACTGAGAAACCGCTCTGGCCAGTGCAGCTGGGACACAGTGCTACCCTGAGTTTTGTCCCAGCACTGATGGGGGCAGTGATCTGCTCTGTAGTAAAAATAAAACCAAGCAACAAGAACACTTATGTATATTTTAAAATTTTCCAATCTTAGCTTTTAGGCCATAAAATCTCCAACAGGATATATCAGCCACAATTCATCTCACTTTATCCTCCCAAGATTATGTAAAGTCATCCACTCGCTGACACATGTGGTTTTCTGACTTTTTATTAATTCAGAGTGACAACAGACTATTGCCCATCAGTCTGAATTAACATTATTTTCTATTTCAGAAAAGATTGGGTGTGTTCAGGGTGGTATGGCCATAGACTATTTTTTATTTTTCTATTTCAAAAGGTCCATTCTGTCAGACAAGCTACTTTCATTTCCTTATCAATTCTAGCCCTCTAATAATGAAACATTTCACTTTTCAGAAAAATAATAACTTTTCAAAAAAATTTCTGATGATATTATCAAAAAGTATCAATATTTGGGCCGGAGATTTAGCTCAGTAGTTCCAGCGCAAGGTTCTGGTCCTGAGTTTGATCCCCAGTAACCACATACAATGCTAGGCATGGTGACTCATGCTCACCAGCAATCAATACCACATACCACAGTGCCAGGCGTGGTGGCTCACACCTGTAATTCCAGCACTCAGGAGGCAGAGGTAGGAGGATTGCTGAGTTCGAGGGTTGCCTGGGCTACCTAGTGAGCTCAGGGCCAGCCAGAACTACAAAGCGAGACCCTGTCTCAAAAAAAAAAAAGTATCGGGCCGGAGGGTCAGCTCAGTGGTTCCAGCGCCTACCTCGCAAGCGTAAGGCCCTAAGTTCGATCCCAGGTAACCACATACAATGCTGGGCGTGGAAACTCACGCCCACCAACAATCAACACCGCATACCACAATGCCTGGCGTGGTGGCTCACGCCTGCAATCCCAGCACTTGGGAGGCAGAGACAGGAGGATTGCTGAGTTTGAAGCTTGCCTGAGCTACATAGTGAGCTCAGAGCCAACCTGAACTACAAAGCAAGACCCTGTCTCAGAAAAAAAAAGTATCAAGGGCTGGAGGGTTAGCTCAGTGGTTCCGGTGCCTACCTCACAAGCACAAGGTCCTGAGTTCGATCCCTGGTAACCACATAAAATCCTAGGCATGGTGACTCACGCTCAACAATCAATACCACATACCACAATGCCAGGTGTGGTGGCTCACGCCTGTCATCCCAGCACTCGGGAGGGAGAGACAGGAGGATTGCTGAGTTCAAAGCTTGCCTAGGCTACATAGTGAGCTCAGAGCCAGCCTGAACTACAAAGCAAGAGTCTCAAAAAAAAAAAAAAGTGTCAATATTTTCAGTTTTTTCATTAGAGTAATTCTTGATTCATAAAGAGGACACATAATTTGAAAGGTGCGTTTTAAAGTTTCCTTTTTTCATAAGATTACTGTAAATCATACATATTTGTGGCCTCTAATAATCACATCCTAATCTTGCACAGTCTTGGCCTATACAACTTCACCTGCCACTGCTATCAGAACAGTTCTCTCAGTTATTATCAAGGAAGAAGCAGTCTCATGAAGGGGAAGTCAGGTCCGCTTCGCAGTCTGCAGTTTTTAGAACTTTAGTGACACATTCTGACAGGGATCTGGAGTCTGAAAATCTTGGCTCTGATCCTACCTCTGCCACTTACTCTTTGACCTTGACCTCAATCTTATCCATGGATGAAAAAAATGTCACCTACTGACAGGGCTGTATGAAATAACGTATTGCAAAGCACCTGGTACAAAATTCTTATGAACTGTTCGATGCATTCCTTCCCTTTTCTTACAGAGGCAAAAAAGGTGCTACTGGGCCGGAGGGTTAGCTTAGTGGTTCCAGCGCCTGCCTCACAAGCACAAGGTCCTGAGTTCGATCCCTGGAAACCACATATAATGCTGGGCATGGAGACTCACGCCCACCAGCAATCAACACCGCATACCACAATGCGGGGCGCGGTGGCTCACGCCTTTCATCCCAGCACTCGGGAGGCAGAGACAAGAGGATTGCTGAGTTCGCGGCAGCTTACCTGGGCTCCATAGTGAGCTCAGGGCCAGCCTGAACTACAAAGCGAGACCCTGTCTCAAAAAAAAAAAAAAGGTGCTATTACTTAACATTTTCTTGATGAATCAATGTCATTTCTAAAAATCAAAGGCCAAGGGAGTGTCTGGCTGACAGCAAAGATCCTAGAGGCCACCTCAAGTCTGGGCTGGGCAGAAATTGAGAAAGTTGCACTGTGAATTCTCACTGCGCCTTTACTCCTGTTTATTTCCCACTACTATGCGCCCTTCTTCACTCTGCTCCCCAGCACTGGAACAGAGCTAACAGACACTTCAGAGCTAACTTCTGTGAAAGGGTGTGTGTGTGTGTGTGTGTGTGTGTGTGTGTGTGTGTGTGTGTGTGTGTGTGTGTGTGTGTGTGCCAAACAGAGTAACACTAGCTGGAATCCAGCTCAGGCTGGATTCCAACTTGAGATCTTCCTCTCTCAGCAAACTACCACACACTGCTTCAAAATTATACTCTAAAAAGGGTTGCAAGTATGTCTGAGTGGTAGACTGCTTGCCTAGTATACAGGAAGCCCTGGGTTTAATCCCCAGTACCAAAAGCAGGCTGTGGGGTGGAAGAGAGGGATGATAATGCAACTATGCAGATCGTGGTGAGACTCAGAGACAAGTTACATAAAGTGCCCAGTAAATGAGGTAGAACAAGTACCTAATGAACAGTCGCTGTTATTATTCTTACTACTCTGCTCAGATTCACTGTAGGTTGCAAGGTCCTATTTTTGACATAAAATTCAATAAATTCAAGCCAGGCAAGGTGGCACATGCCTCTAATCTCAGCACTCAGGAAGCCAAGGCAGGAAGGAAGATTGCTATGAGTTAAAGGCCAGCATGGACTACACAGTAAATTCAAGGTCAGCCTCAACTACATAGTAGAACTCTATTTCAAAAGTCAAAAAGACAAAAGTTTAAAAAAATCATTAAAAATAACCTAGCAGAGGCTGGAGCTTTAGCTCAGTGGTTCTAGCACCTGCCTAGCAAGCACAAGGTCCCCAGTTCACACATTTATCATCCCAGCTACTCAGGAAAGTGAGGTAGGAGGATCCCAAATTTAAACCCAATCTGGGTTACTCAGCAAGATTTGTCTCAAAATAAAAAGCATAAAAGGAGGTAGCTCAGTGGTACAGCACTTGCCTGGCCCTGCTTTCAGTCCTTGTACCAGGGAGGAAAAAAAGGACAGGGCTGAGGGTAAACTCAGTGTTAAAGCTTTTCTCTAACAAGTCAAAGCCCTGGTTTCAACCCTGTCTCGAAAAAAAAACAACAAAAAAGCAAAGCCCAAAAGCTAGGAAAATGCCAGCACTTGGGAGGCTGAGGCAGGAGAATCACCACAAATTCAAGGCCTACCTGAACTACACAGCAAGATCCTCTCTTAAAAAAAGAATCTAGGGGGCCAGAGATTTAGCTCAGTGGTTCCAGCACCTGCCTCGCAAGCAAGCGCAAGGTCCTGAGTTCGATCCCCATAACCACATACAATGCTGGGCGTGGTGACTCACACCCACCAGCAATCAATACCACATACCACAGTGCCTGGCGTGGTGGCTCACGCCTGTCATCCCAGCACTCTGTCTTAAAAAAAAAAGAATCTAGGGCAAGAGATTTAGCTCAGTGATTCCAGTGCCTGCCTCACAAGCACAAGGTCCTGAGTTCAATCCCCAGTAATCATATACAACAATGCTGGGCATGGTGACTCACTCCCACAGGCAATTAGTACCACATACCACAAATGTCAGGCATGGTGGTTCATGCCTATAACCCCAGCACTTGGGAGGCAGAAGCAGGAGGATTGCTGAGTTTGAGGCTTGCCTCAGCTCCATAGTGAGCTCAAGGCCAGCCTGAACTACACGGTGAGACCCTGTCTTAAAAAAAAAAAAAAAAAAAAAAAAAAAAAAAAAAAAAAAAAAAAAAAAAAAAAAAGAATCTAAAAATATTAAAGAAACTAAGAAAAATAAAAACATTTTTGCCTAAAGTATCTCAAACATGCAATAATGGACCAATTTCCTGAATGGAATAAGCAGAAATATAATTCATACCCAGAAAGAAAACCCATAGAAAAATGGTCAAAGCACGTGAAAAGGCAACTCATAAAATTAAAAAAATAAAAATTAAAAAAGCTCAATTCCACACAAAATGAAAATCAAAACAACTATAAGGGCTGGGGATTTAGCTCAGTGGTTCCAGCAACTGCCTTGCAAGCACAAGGTCCCGAGTTCTATCCCTGGTAACCACATACCACAGTGCCAGACCTGATGGCTCACACCTGTAATCTCAGCACTCGGGAGGCAGAGGTAGGACTGCTGAGTTCAGGGCCAGGCTGAACTACAAAGTGAGACCCTGTCTCAAAAACAAAACAAAGCACACCCAAAACAGCTATGAGATGAAGTCCCCTGTTCAGAGAGAAAACAGACTCAGCCACTGCTGTAAGAAGACCGGGCCTCATCCCTTTTGAAGAAAACATAGCATTATTAGGAAACACATAACTTTTTAATTTTCATTCTAGGGATGTAGCCTTTAAAAACACAAGACAGATCCGAGGATGTAGCTCAGCAGTTGCTGAGCAAGTGTGAGGTTCTGGATTTGATCCTGGCACTACGCCTACCTCACAGCAAAGAAAAAACAAAAATACATGGGCAGGTATATTTATAAACCATTCACCATGGCTCTGTGTGTCACAGAAAACAAAATCACTGGGTGCCTGGACATATGAGGACATCAGTCTGTCTGTGGGACCTCTACTGCTCCCCCAGTATTGGGGGAGGGGGGCCCCAGGATCCCTCTGCAAGTAACAAAATCTGAGGAAGTTCAAGTTCCTTCCACAAAATGACACACAGAACTAATGCCCATCCTCCTACTTGAAGTACCAGATACCTCAAGTCATCTGTAGGTTATTCACAATACCTAGTGCAACAGAAATGCTCATGAAAAAGGAGATGAAAATATTATGACACTACATTGCTTAACACTAACAAAAGACTGTACATGTTTAGTAAAAATGAAATTTTTAAAAAAGTATGCAGAGCCAAGGGATGTAGATCAGTGCTGCAGCACTTGCCTACCATGCTCAAGGACCTGGGTTCCATCCTCAACACAGAAACAAAAAAGCCAGACAAAGCTTTTTTCTTTTGAGACAGGGTCTCACTTTGTAGTTCAGCCTGCCCCTGAACTCACTATGTAACTCAGGCAAGCCTCAAACTCACAGCAACCCTCTTGCTTCTGCCTCCCAAGTGCTGGGATTAAAAGTGTGAGCCACCACACCTGGCACTGGGTATTCAGGACCTTGGCTTGCCAGGCAGACACCGGAACTGCTGAGCTAAATCTCTGGCCCCAGACAAGGCTTTTTAATTCTGGGGATTGAACCCAGGGCCTTCACACCAAGCTACATTCCTAGTCTTTTTATTTATTTTGAGACAAGGTCTTCCCCAGGGTGGGCTCAAACTTGAGATTCTCCTGCCTCAGCTTCCTAAGTGCTAGAATTATAGGCATGTACCACCACGCCCAGCTCTAGTTTGTTTTGCTCTTTGGGGTAGGGGAACAACCCAATGCCTTGCCCATGCTATGCAGACACTGTACCTCTGAGGTGCATCCCACTCTCATTAATTTTTTAATATGATAAAGGCCTATCTTATAAATGAAAACTAATTCAGTGTACTTATATTCTCCTAGTGTTTATTTTTTGATACAGGATAAAAGCTTCTTTTAAAAAGACTTTAGAATGAGGCCTGTAATTATCAAGCATAATTAAATTTCAAAAATTCATGAGTGATATTAAAGTCACTGTTCTAGTAGACTATCTCAGTCTATGATATAAGAGGAACTCAAAGAAGAAAGAACATTACATTTTAGACCCAGCTCAAGAAAAATAAAACTGGGGTCCTGAGCAAAATCATTATCCCTAAACCTAGTGCCTTCATATATAAAATAAAGATAATATTTAGTACAGGTTAGTGGCTCTAAAGTAGCACCAAAAATGTAAGATATTATAAGCACTCACCTAAAATTATTTGTGAGAATTAGTATTTTTGAAATACTCATTTACTTTTTAGAAAATACCAATATGAAATTTAGAATAGGCAGTACTCTCTTATAAACCATATATGACACACTGGAATTACATGAATTACAAATCTTTCATGATATAATTTCCTAAGATTTCAGTAGACACCCTTTTGATCTGCTTTTCCTAAACCAAGCCCCCAGTGCCCCAAGACTATACTATGAAGAATTCGAGTTACCTTTTCAAAGCTGAAAAAGTGAGTAGTGTTTCTAAATGAGTCGAAGCTTGAAGATCCCTTTTCCTTACAGAGTGCTGCTGGATACTAGATAAAGAGAGCACATCGTAGTCTGAGAGCAAAGAATCCAGCCTCTCTGAAATAAAAGCAAAAAGGTTATGAGCATCCACTCCTAAAAATCAGTTGTAATATCATCAATGTGAGTGGACTATATGATCAATACTCCTGCATGTAATGCATTGCGAAATAACCAGATACCCAGCTTGACCACTGAAATGTTATTAAAAATTAAGGGCCATGGATTTTGCTCACTGGCACTACACCCACCTCACAAGTGCAAGGTCCTGAGTTCAATGTCTGGTACTGCAAAGAATAATAATACTAATAACCTAGGGTCTGGGTGGGGATTTAGTCTAGCAAATGCAAGGTTCTGAGTCTGATTCCCAGCACCCTCTCCAAAAAGAAGATCCTGAATCTAAGAAAGATCCAAATTCCAGTTCTCAGGCCACAAAGAGAGTAGATGCTGCCAAATTAAACAACTGCAGGAAGCAACAGCCACACCTAGAATGTCAGAATTCCTGTAGAAGAGATGACCCAATTTCTTCAAGTAAATGGCACAGGGAAAAAGGGAGGGGCAGAAAGAAAAACGATTTCAGAATACAGCAAGATCACTAGGTGTGAATCATTATGGCTTCTAGGTGAAGGAGGCAGCTGTGGGAAGACACCTGAGCCAATCAGGGAAACGTGAACACGGACGAGGTGTTAGATACTAAGCATCCTCGTAGCCCAGAGTACCTCCAGTGTACAATGAGGCAACTTCCTGCTAAAAGGCAGTCTGTCTGCTTATCTAGAAGTCTAAAATCAAAGGGGCTGACTGGACTTCCAGGGCCAGCCTGGAGTCCATTGGTTCCTTAAAGTGTAGGAAGTAAAAAGCACAGGACAAGGATGACTGGCCTGGGAAAGCAGAGCTTTTCACAAAAGTCATACATCCCAAATTAAAAAGAAAAAGGTTGGTAGTATTATCACTGCTGCCTGAGCAGATACTCAAGGTACCACTCTACTGACACTAGGAAGTACACCTGATGAGACCAAACTAATCCCTAAGGGAAAAAAAAATCAACATCAGGTATTAGAGTAGTTACCCAGACTCACAGAGCCAGAGATTTACCTCAGTGGTTCCGGCACCTGCCTAACAAGTGGAAGATCCTGAGTTCCATCCAGCAACCACATACATACAATACCAGGAGTAGTGACTCACGTCCACCAGCAATCAGTACCATACACCACAGTGCCGGGTGTGGAGGCTCACGCCTGTAATCCCAGCACTCAGGAGGCAGAGGCAGGAGGATTGCTGAGTTCGAGGCTTGCCCAGGCTACATTGTGAGCTCAGGGCAAGGTGAAGTACAAAGCAAAGACAGTCTCCAAAAAGAAAAGGAAAAGAAAAAAAAGACAGTCCCCAAAGCCACAAAAAAAAATACAGATAAGAATTTTTTACCCTACTGGGATTAAACTCAGGGGCTCACCTATTTAGGCACAGGCTCTACCACTGAGTTACATCCCTAGCCCTTTTAAAAATATATTTTAAGCCAGGGATTTAGCTCAAGTAGTACTACCTTCGAAGCACAAGGACCCAAGTTCAATGCCCAGTACTGGAAAAAAAAAAAAAAAGCTAGAATATATTTTGAGACTAAATTGGCCTCAAACTTACAGTCCTCCTGGCTTAGCCTCCTGAGAAGCTAGAAGTACAGGTGAATGCCACCACACCCAATACAGGTAAGTTTTTATTCAGTCCAGAACAAGAGCAACTATAAAAATATATAGGCTATACAGCATTTATAAATTTCTTTTCATTAACATCCTGCTGCCTCCAAAATCAGGATTTTTAGAAAACAACATCGATGACATGTATCTCTAAAAGTGTCTAAAAGTATCTGAGCTTATGCTCTTCTTTCTCAACAAATACTGTAGAAGCAATGGCATTCAAAATCATTTCAATGTGCACAAATACAGGAGCAGCAGCTTTAATACAAGTTCACTGCTTTTGACATAAAAAATGCTTTTAAAAGCCTTAAAAGACAGAATCTTCCAATAAGTATTAATTATTTGGCAATAAAAGAATTTTCAAAGAGGGATAAACCTAGAAGGCTGCAGGAAGAGCCCAGTGGTAGAGCACTTGCACTTGAGTTTGAAGAGGGTGGAGGGAGAGACTGGGAGGTCTTTCTCCTTGCCATTCCTACTAGTTCACTCATTAATTCATTCATCCTGAATATGTATTGCATAAAACACTGCAAGAGTGGAACAAAGTACAAGCCAAACAGGGTCCTGGTCTCTGTGTAGGAGACAGATACCCAAGAATACATGTACTATGTTGGTGCCAAGCCATCCAAGCAGTGAGACACATGGAGTGGATGTCATACAGACCGGTCAAAGGCTAAGCACTGCCTCGCTTTTATGAACAGCAAGCAAACTGGAGAAAGCAAAGGGACAGGCACAATGCTGCTTCAAAAAGTAAGTTTAATCAAAGTTCATGCATGGTTCTAAATTAAACAAGAATAAAGTGTCAGCAAATTTTGCACTTGCCAAACACAGTCTGTTTTCTGTTAAAATTTCCTCTGAAATGCTCAAACTTTATTGAAATAATAACCACAGAACTACTCTAATCTAACTAAGTCAGGTAAGGTGGTGCACACCTGTAACAGTGCACAAAAGGCCGATGCAAAGAGATTGTTGGAGTTCAATGCCAGTCTGGACTATATAGGGAGACCCTCTCTCAAAAAAAATAATAAATTAGCTAATTTATAGTCTAACTCTTCTGTGACGCACTACTTGACCTCCAGCTTCCTGACACATCAACCAAACGTGGTCTCCTGTCCCTCCGAATCCCAAAGTCCTTTGCTTCTACTTTTCTTTCAGCTTTCTGGTTATTACACTGTCTTGTCTTACAGCCTATGAAAAAGAGGTATCTGCACCTCCCAACACTTAGTTAGACCCCTGAGCCTGCCAGCACCTGCATTCACACACAGCAAATCCTCAAAGCTCAGACACCCCTGAGCTCCTCACTACTCTGATACAGGTTGCTACATGAACTCGGTTTCATTCAAGATCGTAATCATTCTCCTTAGTAGGAAACTCAGCTCCATTGTTGCAATTTCACAGCCAACAACACAGAAGTTCCCAGTGTAGTCCCCACACAGCAGCAGCAGCAGCCTGGCCTGGGTCTCCAGAGACCCACTCAAGACCCCTGGTGGGGTGCAGCAGTCTGTGTGGAACAAGCTCCCCAGGCAGTGCCTATGCACACCAAGTGTGAGAACCATGGCACAAGACAGGAACAGCAGCACTGTGGCTGCAGCTACTCCAGAGCCCAAGGTGGGAGGGTCACAGGACCTCAGAACTGAGGCCAGCCTGGGCCACACAAGACCCTGTCTCATTCAAAGAGAAAAAGTGGCCATGAATTTACATCAAAGTGAAGGCAAAATACATTTGTGCATAATTTTAAAGAAAACCTGAAAACAAGTAAACTAATAATAAGAAATAGTTGATAGGGTATTGGACATTTATTTATTGCAGTGCCACAGACCAAACTCAGGCCCTTGTGCATTCAACATAGGAATGGTACTACTTGTTCGACCTTTAAATTACAGGACATAAAACTGGCAAGTACGTAATATGCTGTATACAATGGGCTTTTAAGAACACAGGAAGCCAGCCATGGTCATGCCCACCTGTCATCCTACGATTTTTGAAGGCCGAGGCAGGAACATCATAGGTGCAGCCTGGCAACTTAGTAACTGAACAAGACATTGTCAAAAAAAAAAAAAAAAGGGGGGGGGCCTGGGGATATAGCTCAGTACAAAGGCCCTGAGTTCAATTCCTAGAACCACCCCTCCCCGCAAAAGGGAAAATATTTATGCTAAAATGTTAACTAAACAAAAGAAAACTTTAAAAAAACCTATTCACCCTGCATGATCTTAACTGCGTAAAAATAGGTCTAGAAAAAAACATAAGGCACACAGCAACAACCTTGGTTATTTTGGGTGTTTTCTATAATAAGCACCTTTTAAATGTAGCTTGCTAACACACTTTAAAATACTTTAATATGTTTCCCTGCAATTTACTCTCCTTTAATAACTACACATCCCAAATTGGATATCCTGCAGCCATCACAAGCGCCCTTGTGAAAACGGATCTCTGGAGCCCTGGGCCATGCTGCCCCATGCACTGCTCTCACAGAGCCACAGCCTCTCTCAGACTCAGTCCTCCAGCAACTTCCCAAATCAAACCGCTGTAATCAGGGTTTCTTATAGTCTTACAAACCACACTTCTCTCACTTCCTGGGAGTCTCTCTCTTATCCACGCTGAAATCCCTCTCACACATGCACAGGCCCAGCAAGCGTGAGGCCTGAGATTTGAGGCCCAACCTCCCTACAAGGAGGTAGAAACCACCACACTGCTTACACAGAGTTCAGCACAGTCAGTACAGACAGCACCACCAAACTCTCTTTCCACGACTGTGACACCAGGGGAAGAGACTGCTTGTCCTCAAGTGCCAAGAAGGGAAGCTGCAGAGAGTTCTGGACTGACCAGACAGGGAGGGGCATGGCCCTGCCCAGACAGCAGTGGGTGCTTTCCCCAGGAAGTGGCCTTACCCTCTAAAGAATAAGGACTGGGGATGTAGCTCAGCGATGCCTACCTGCCTCGCAAGAGCAAGGTCCTGAGTTCAATCCCCAGTACCTGGAAAAATATATAATAAGAATGACAGGGCCGGAGGGTTAGCTCAGTGGTTCCGGCACCTGCCTCACAAGCGCAAGGTCCTGAGTTCAATCCCCGGTAACCACATACAATGCTCACGCCCACCAGCAATCAATGCCACAAACCACAGTGCCAGGTGTGGTGGCTCACGCCTGTAGTCCCAGCACTCGGGAGGCAGAGACAGGAGGATTGCTGAGTTCGAGGCTTGCCTGGACTACATGGTGAGCTCAGAGCCAGCCTGAACTACAAAGCGAGACCCTGTCTCAAAAGAAAAAAAAAAAAAAGAATGACAAATATGAAAAGAATGAGCTGGGGCTGCGAGCAGAAAAGAGGAGACAAAGTCGATGCAGCAGTGGACCACAAGAAACAAAGAACAGGATACTAAGAAGTGAAACCAAGGCAGTGGGGCTGTAGTGAAGAACAGTGTGGAGAGCTGGTGTGATGCTTCATGTCTGTGATCCCAGCACTCTGGGAGCTGAGCGTGAGGACTGCAAATGTGGGCCCACCCTGGGAAACTGACTCAGCAACACCTGTTTCAAACTTACAAATAAAATGAGCTGGGAATGTAGCTCAGTGAAAAGGAATTAAGGCGGGTGGAGGGAGAGAACAGCACAGCAAGAATCTGATGAGGTGTAAAGCTGGATGGGCCAGGACAAAGGGCTGCAAATGAAATTAAAGACTTGGGAAAAGAAGAAATAAGGATTTGGGCTGGATAAGGGAATGGCTGCAAGTCAGACAGTTCCTTGTGATTTCAGTGCAGAGAACCTGCCAGAAAGAAACAAGGCTACGAAAGGGAGTGGTGCCCAAAGAGTTGCTAGCCTGGGGAGAGCCATGGGGCAGGGGCTGCACACTGCAGGGCTCTAGAGGTCTGTATTCTGCTTTGTGTCACTGATACAATCTGCAACCCACTGTCAATCACAGGGAACTCCTGCCCACTAAGTCCTCCTGCTTCTTCCTGTGTTACAGATAAACCACACTGTGAGTCCAGGTTGATGGACAGCAAGCCTGTGTCCATTGTGATTCTCAAAGCTGACACCAGCAAGCAAAAGCAATAGTTGTATTTATTTATTTCTGGATTTTGTCTCTTCTAAATGTTCTCAAATAACCAAGAGAAACCTTGACCTTCAGGCCTATAGCTAAACTTCCACTCCACCTTCTCTTCTACCTGAAGGACTATGTCTCTGGGATAAACTCTCATGGCCACTAACCTTAGTACCATGGCCAGTCTAATATTTCAATTTTTAAAAAGTGTGCATAACCATGCATGGTGGTACAGGTCTGTAATCCCTGCCACCCAAGAAGCTGAGGCAGGAGAACTGTAAATTTGAGGTCAGTGTGGGTAACTTACAGAGATTTCATTACAAAATAAAAGGGCTAGGAAGGTAGCTCAGTGGTAGAGCACTCTTAGGTTCTAACCCCTGTAATGCCAAAAAAATTGTGTATACGACATACACAACTGTATACAGAACTGTCCCTGGGTATTTGAAGGTAATTTGGTGAGATGGTGAAGGAAACTGGGGCAGTGGTTGAAAGTTGTCAGTCTAAACTTATGCTGTTAAGAAGAGAGACACCCACTGCCACGGGAGATTTTAGGGCCAAGAGATATAGTACCTGAAAAGCCTTTCACTTAATTTCCCAGCCTCCTTGAAGCTTTTCCTGACCCCCTTCCCAGTAAACCCACATGGGACTTTCTCAAATTACACTCTCTCACAAATACAAATGGTGAGGGATCCAAAGTTAAAGTTAAATGGCCTTGTGGCTCATGCCTGTAATCCCAGCACTCGGGAGGCAGAGACAGGAGGATTGCTGAGTTCCAGGCTTGCCTGGGCTACATAGTGAGCTCCGGGTCAGCCTGAACTACAAAGCAAGACCCTGTCTCAAAAAAAAACCAAAAACAAAAACAAAATTATAAATCACTTCATTCCCTTTTAGTACTTACTGTAGCCATAAGTTAGACGCTATGCTGTTGTTCATAGTATCATCTGTGATTTGAT
>PVIC010040946.1:0-16494 GCA_004025085.1 Thryonomys swinderianus
GGGGGTGGAAAGGGCAGCGAGCCGTAAGGCTGGCGCCTTGATTAGAGGAAGGGCTATGGGAGTCCAGTTAGGCAGCCGTCCTCTCCTCTCCCTCCTCCCCTTCAGAGCGGGCCAGCTGGGCCATCCCCGTTCACCAGCTCTCAAGGACAAAGCGTGGGGGTGGTGACACATGGCGGTGCCTCTCCAGTCAGTCTGAAGGAAATTCGGGCAGTGAAAGCAGAGATATGAGCTGGTGCATTTGAATTCATAGTTAGCAAAAGCCCCCGTGTAGACCATTAAAGAAATTCTGTCAATGTGAGGACTGGGGGTGCGAAGCATGGCTGTGTGCGTGACAGCAGAACTGACGGGGAAAAAGCAGACTGAACACAGCAATACTAACGTGTTGCAAAAGTGGAACAAAAGTGAGCAAAGAACGCACGTGGCTGGGGATAACGGTGGCCGTGGTAATTATGTGTCCGGAACCCAAACTGTTTAAAGGCACGTCGGAGTCACTGAGAATGAAATCCCTCAGTGGACCCTCCCCGCTGTGATCTTGATGCTGCCGTGGGTTTGCTTAGCGTGACTCAGTGTCTTCCTGGCCTGGAGAAGTCTCAACACAGTTAGACTTTGATTCACAAGGAAGAGGAAGATGTGCTTACGTCTCACTAGGAGAAGCTGGCAGTTTCCAAATTCTTGTTTGCTAAACATACTGCACATTTGCCCATGGGGCGGTGAGGTTTGACGCAGCCACTGGGCTGCCCCACTCCACCCTGATGAATGTTTTTCTTCTACTAAATGCACATCACAGGGGGATTTTCTTTATCAGGGTTACAAACTGTTGGATGGTAACAGACAGCGCACCAGCAGTTTGGTTTTCTTTCTCATGCATGGCTGTCGATTGCTATTCCTTCCCTGTAATTACCCATCTGCTTGAGAGAGAAGCCATACTTGCTCATTTAAGAGAAATGCACCTGTTTGTTGAAAGGCAGGAATAACCTAGTTCGCAACTATCCTTGGCTCTCAAAAATGCCTGCCGGACTCAATGTTGCTGTTGCTTTTTTTCCCTTTTGATCAAATTACACTGACTGTAGTCTTTCCAAATGCATCTTTTCAAGCTCTCATATATCATTATCTGGGTAAGGTTTATGGCCTAAAAGAGACCTGGGGCAAAAAAGTAAAGAAAATGTACGAATCATATAAGAAGAGAAAATAGAGAAAGAGAAAACAAAGTAGCCCACTCTCCTAAATTCTACCACCACATTTTCATCCTGCTTGGGTTGGTGATGAATAATGTTAGCATTTGCATTTCAAGGCAGACAAAGACTTTTACTGATGGCCAGTAACCAGGGAATTTAATGAGAAGTTATGATGGCTGGATGGGTAACAACTTGTTTGCTGCTTGGAAGGCAGGCAGCAAAAGGGCTTTGTACACTCCGCACAGAGTGGGCTGCTTGTTAGGTATCATATCTAATTACCTAGGACCCAAAAACTTCCACTAATGATATTTTTATGCCAGGAAAGTTTGAGAAATTGTCCTCCCAGTTGGACATTTTAACACGGTAGAAATGGCCAGAAGTTTTATAGACATCGATACAACAGTTAACTGGGGCCAAAAGAGAACTGTGCGTCTTCTAGATCATTTTACTCGCCACCGTATTACGAAAGAGTGTGTCAGCTTTTTTTCACTGTTGCCCCAACAAATTGCCATAAACTGGTCTAAAATAACACCCATTTCTTCTCCAGTTCTGTACAGGTCTCACAAGGCTAGAGAATTTGAAAAACATTGTTCCTGCCTTGATCACACAGGGAAAAAGGAAGAAAAACTAATTCCATGTACATTCTGAATGTTTATAACACCTAGTACTTTGCAGTTATGGCAGTGATATCCCTAATCCCCTTCTAGCTGTCATCTGACTCCTTTAATGACTAGAAACTTCTTTCCATTCTCTGTACCCTTGGACCTTTTCACATCTCTGAACCAGACGCAAAGAATCAGATTGTTTTCCTGCTTGGAATCTGCTCCTACCTTCTGCAAATTCTTTGCTTTTAAAGTCTTATGATTAGATCTTCCCTGATAATTCAGGAAAATCTCCCTCATTTAAGGTTGTTGGTTAAGCACATTAATAATATCAATGAAACATTTTTCTACAGCATAATGTTTACGCACAGTTGACAGAGATTAAGAAGTGAAAGTCTTTGGAGTACTACTATTCAGCCACAAAAGATGGGTAATATCATTTCTTTTTCACTTTAGAGAAGAGGGTACACACCAAGAGTGGTATATCTGTCAGGGCATATAGGTGTATTAAGGTGTATTAAACATATAGGGTGTATTAAGACCTGCCTCATTTGCTTTTATGAGATTTAAATGCAAATGTGAATCTAAAACATGCAGCAGTGTCTAGCACATAGTAGGACCTCAATAAATAGTAGCTCCTCACCTAGCCACTAACATTTGATAAGGAAAAGATGCTTCCCTTTATTATTTATTTATTCATTTAGTCTCTACAAAGACATGGAAGATGTTTTATTGTTTAATAAAATAATATTTAAAAAATAAAATAATAGAAATAGCAACCTTAGGCAAATGGGACTTATGAGGTCAAAATGAAAATAGAAATGATTTTAAGTAATAAAAATGGCATGTGGGAACTTAAACAATAAAGGAAAAAAGAAAAAATAGCACAATCATTTAGCATATACTATTTTACAATGATTCTAAAGGATAATATGGATAAAATATTTACCAGAAACTTGGACAAACCTTGTTCAAACGTACACACACACACACACACACACAGATAAAATAATTACCAGAAACTTGGACAAATCCTATTTAAATACACACACACACACACACACACACATGCATGCATGTGCATATAAACTCACCTTTCCATTCATGTACAATCAAATTGTCACAAATTGAATCACCTTATTGAGATTCAGAACTATCTGTGTTGTTTTGCCAAACCAGTTAGGTGGCTTCACCGCACAGTATTTATTTGCATAAGCAAAAGGGGAGCTTGTCAGAGAAACTCTTCTAGCACAAGGAAAGATGGTTCAATTAGAGAGTGCTGAAGAGCAAAACTCTGCTTAAAATAAGCACTTTGCTCACAGATGATGGCCATGGCTCGTCTACAGAAGCTCCCCTTTTCCCACCGCTCTCCGTGGTGTGGCTTTGCTCTGCTCTACGAGGACTTTTCACAGGTCGAGAGGCTTGACCAGGGGACATCTGCAGGGCTACTTCCGTTGCGCTTGGTTCGTTCCTAGCAGACTAGCCACGCTGTCTGTGTTATGCGATCATCCGAGGGTCCTAACCAAAGCAAAAGTGTTCGAGATCCCTAGAAGAAGCTGGGCTTGGGATTGGCACATACTGACTTCTACCTACATTCTGTTGTCCGGTGCAAGATAGAACTCCCCCAGATGCAGGGAGTGGGATATGTACGCCATTGTCGAATGGGAAGTGGTACAAAGTCGTAGTCATACAAGTGGACGAGACAGGGAAAAGTGGAAAATTAAATATTTTATGAGAAGTTTATTTCCAAAGATCCAGCTAATCTTTTCAAATGCAAAGTCTTGTTGACAAGTGAAGGTGGGACGGTTTATTGTTCTTTCTTTCCACCGACTTAGTTCTTGGGAGAACAACATGGAGTTAAAACTTGTTCTACAGGGCTGGAGGGTTAGCTCAGTGGTTCCTGCACCTGCCTTGCAAGCTCAAGGTCCTGAGTTCGATCCCCAGAAACCACATACAATGCTGGGCACCCACCAGCCATCAATGCCACATACCACAGTGCCGGATGTGGTGGCTCGCGCCTGTCATCCCAGCACTCGGGAGGCAGAGACAGGAGGATTGCTGAGCTCAAGGCTTGCCTGGGCTACATAGTGAGCTCAGGGCCAGCCCGAACTACAAAGCGAGACCCTGTCTCAAAAAAAACCCAAACAAACAAACAAAACAAAACAAAACAAAAAAAACCTTGTTCTACATGTCTCGAGTCACACTGGGGAGCTATTTTAATACTTGTAGGACAAAATGTAACCACAAGACTTTTACTTGGAACCACAAGTAAAAAGACTAATTAATGGACTTCAAGGGAGCAGAGGGGCCGGAGCTCCTCCTGCACAGGGAGCCTCTCCTTACCGGTGACGCACTGAGCTTGGCAGACGAGCCCGTGGAATTCAGCACTTCCTCAGTTATGGAGCCGTGAAGGTCACTGCAGGGACACAGTCCAGCAAGGAGGTCCGAGCCCCCTGCGTGGGCCCCGGAAATGGAGGCAGATGACACAAAGTTTATTAAACAGAAGATATACAGGCCCAGCTCATGAGATATTTTTATAACTATAGATGAGAAATCCTTAGTTAAATCTCAGACACAGCTTTAAGGAAAATATCAAGTGTTAAATTTTAAAATATTGTGTGATGTTATAAGAAATGTGATGATGATCTTTAGGTGCTGTGAACGGACAACTTCTTTCTGTCCTTCTTTTCTGGCTTCCTCATCTATACATTAGAAATTTAAAATCATGGAGAGCCCAGAAATAAATCATGACTATCTGCAATTTTTATTTTACAAAGAAGAAAACCGAGACACGAGTTGCATATTTACATTTCAAAATAAGTCTACTTAGCAAAATACTGACAAGCAGCTTGTTATCTTAATGAAAAAGTCAAGTCAGGTTAATAAACAAAGGCCACCATACACAACAGAGAAGCTTTAAGAAAGGAAGTCAATACCTATGATTTATTTATGGTCAATAGTTTTTAATTGCAATCTAAAGACTCTACAAAGACTAATTAATAGACTTCAAGGATCCACTTTTTCTGATTTTGTATTCCAATTCTATTTATGTGACATGTTGTCTGATCAGAATATCTGCAGGTTTTATTGAATTTTCAATAATTTTAAATATAACTTTTGAGCTTAAGGTGATGCTTTAATGTTACAAAACAAAAAGGAATTAGGGGCCACTGTGCCAGTCTCCACCGACAAGGGACTATGAGGTCCACTTGAGGTTGGTATGTCTCAATTTGTTTATCTATGTAATGGGATCCTTGCTACTTAATTCAGCAAACTGAAGAGAGAATGAAAGGCAAACTATGAAAAAGTATGTACAGTGAAAACGACAAAGAAAAGTCTCCTGGGATCTCTGATTTTCCATATCATGACCATGTAGTCTAAATTTAATTGTGTGTCAATCTCTACTTCTACCAGTTAAGTGTTGATAAGTTTTCAATGTAGAGCACTCAAAACACAGCAAGCCTGTGGCTTCCAGTGCCTGAAATGTTCAATAATCACAGTATGATCTGATTCCTCCCCACTGAGTCTCTTTAAAGTCAGAAAGGTAAACATCCTGGACTACTTTTTAATCTCAGTTTAAAGCCAATGGGGCCAGACCATCTTGTTTGGGTACAAGATTGGTGACAAAGTGATAATAAGTTTTTTCCTAGCAACTCAATTATTTTTAATGATTTACAAAAGAATAATAATCATCGGTGATGGATATCCAGAGCCTTAAAGCAAGGGGATATCCACTTTTGTGTCAGTTTTATGTCTTTTATGAAGCAAATGATTGGATACTAGAGACAGAGAAATATCAAGGAGTGGGATCAAATTACATAGACACAGGGTAGAATTTTAAACATCAAGCAGGTAAAGTGTATCAAAAGAAGAAATGCATCCTTGAACGCGGAGATCATTTCTGTGTGTTGTCTGGAATACCCAGTTGAAAGTCAAATAAACTGGATTCAAAAAATTTAACCAAAGAAGGAACTTACTAAAGCATGTGATCCGATTTGGCCCATGCTTCAGATATGGCCTATTCTAGAGAATTTCAGAACTGCGGCTCTCCTGTCATCTCTTGACTTCTCTCTTTTGGCTTCTTGCATAGATCAGCTCTCTCCACACGGGGGCTCCCTGGCAGCTATAGTGTAGTTGACAGTGCCAGTAGGAAGTGAGCAGTCTTAGGTAACTTCCTCTGAAGTCTCAGAACCAAGTCTTATTGGCTTTTCTTGTATGTTCTACTCACGAAAGACTCAATATGCTTATGAGATATGACTTTTGATGGTTAAATTGGATCTTTGTACCCATATCCAGAGAATGGGTAATGTTGACCATAGACATTGGCTTGTAAGCAGGAAAATCAATGTCACATTGAGAAACAGGTTGGCCAAGAACAAAACTGTCTCCTGCTCTGTGCTTAAAGATCAATTTATAAAACCATCTTCTTTTTTTGGAAATGTCAAACACTAAGAACCATAGAAACTTTGAATTGTTTATTTAAAATTCCACTTTCCATACATGTAGATTGTGAGATAGAAAGGATGGTAGAGGGTGGTCTACATTTGGCCAGCAAAGATGGAGGCAAAGAGAATCTGGGACTGAAAACTCACTATATTGTTCAAAAAATAATGGACTTGTTGGCAGAGACATAATTACTGTATTTCATTTTGGAGCACATTTCCCCTTTCTTTTCTCCTCCGTTCAATCCACATTCATTGGAGTGCTGCTGTGATCTAGAACTTCTACCTCAACCCTTTCTTTACTCAGTAGCTGGACTGTGTTTTTCTTGTTAGACTCACTTGATCCAGTGATGTGTGTTAAGCGGTTTAACTGCAGGGTGTTCCTCAGATGGAATTCAAATTATAAATGAAATATCGTAGCAAAAGACAAAGGCAATCAATATAAAAATGTAAACTGTGATTATTGCTCTGAGGCAAATGGCAGGTAAAACCTGCTTAAGGAAAGTTAGGGCATTAAAGCTATGTCTGAAGAAGAAGAAGTCACTAGCCATGCAGAAAGCCAGGTAAAGGACGTTTGAAAGGAATGAATTCTCCGACTGGAGCCTTGATGTTCAAAACACCGATTTGGTTTGAGCTCCGAGAAAGGATTAGCAAATTTTGTAAATATTTATGGACTTGTAGTCCAGATGGTCTCTGCTACTCAGCTCTACTGTGACAGCTTTCAAGCTGGCATAAGAACTACAGAAACAAAATGAGTGTATGTTGAGAAAACACTGACTTATAAAACCAGGTGATGGACAGACTGCTCTGGCCCCTCACGTAGAGAGTGAGAGAGAAAGAGGAGAGAAGGTTGCAGGACTGGTGGGAAACTCAAAGGCTGAGTTAACTCTAGTCCAGGAAAGATCCAGGATTTGCTTCAGAGTGTTATAATTTTTTTTTTTTTCTTTTTGAGACAGGGTCTCGCTTTGTAGTTCAGGCTGGCCCTGAGCTCACTATGGTGCCCAGGCAAGCCGCCGCGAACTCAGCAATCCTCCCGTCTCAGCCTCCTGAGTGGTGGGATGACAGGCGTGAGCCACCACGTCCGGCACTGTGGTATGCGGTGTTGACTGTTGGTGGGCATGTCTCCACGCCCAGCATTCTATGTGGTTACCGGGGATCAAACTCAGGACCTTGCGCTTGCAAGGCAGGCGCCGGAACCACTGAGCTAACCCTCCGGCCCAGAGTGTTATAATTTTAAGAATTATTTTCTTTTCCTAAATTTATCATCAGTATTTAAATGACAGGTCATGTTGGTGGCTGTACACAGAGCATGGTTCAGGGTGACAGAGGAATCTGTTTCCTTGGCTTTGGGCATGTAGCCTGTGTGTCTTTGTGTCGGGCTCCTCAGATGCCACGGACCCTATCATTTCTTTCAACCGAGTAAGAAGAATACAGAATTATGCCAAAGTGGAAAAAGATGACCATGATTGGACAAATTTGTCGTGAAAATATGTGACTGTTTTTAGTGGCTCAGAAAGGGGACTCAGGAAAAACTCCACATACGTCTCTGCTTTGGGATTTCCCTGAAGCAAAATATTAAAATTCTAATCCACATTCTATTTTCCAGTTCAGAAGGTTTCATTTGCTTTACATTTTAATTGCATGGTGGTATTTTTCTGACCATAGGAGTATCACACTGTAGAGACGAATAGAGTGTATCCAATGTTTTTTTTTTTGGAAATTTTCAGTTGGAAGCAGAACCATATTCATGTTTACAAATGGAATGGAAGGAGGACTAAATCAACAGACCTGGAGAAAGTTCGATGCACTGTAATCAAAAAAGAAAGTGGGTTTTAAACAATTAGGATTATAGTTTATCCTGAAGGTTTCCCTCAGGAAACAAATTGCTGGCCCATAGTTTTAAGATTCTTCAATCATAGAAAAATATATCCTGATTATCAGCCGGAGAGGCTGATTGGTACACTTGGCCACTCTTCTGTTTAGCAGTTTGGGGAGAAAATGAGAGCAATATCAGTGTAAAAACCTAGAACATTCATCAACTGAAAATTGCTCATCAAAAGCATTGTTGTGCTAATGATATTGTTGAAATGAATTTGCTTGTCAAAAAGAAATATCTTCTCCGAAACAGGAAAGTTGAGTCCTTTGTTGAGAAAGTTGAAGGCGGAGAGATGGGGGAGAGCTAACCCTTCGCTCCACCACAAACATCTATCACTGTGAAGCCCTCTTAGTTCAATCTGTTAAACCATGTTGTGTAAAGTTTAAAAGAAATTGTATTTTTTTTTCTGGAACCTAACATGTATGATCACAATACATCATGAAATATCAATGGGTACTTGAGTAGTAGAAATGGGACTCATGTTGCTTTTGGTTGTTTGGGGTTATATGTACTCACTGCATGAGTGATATTTTTTTTTTTTTTTTTTTTTGCTTTTGAGACAGGGTCTCGTTTTGTAGTTCAGGCTGGCCCTAAGCTCACTATGGTGCCCAGGCAAGCCGCCGCGAACTCAGCAATCCTCCTGTCTCTGCCTCCCGAGTGCTGGGATGACAGGCGTGAGCCACCACGTCCGGCATTGTGGTACGCGGTGTTGATTGTTGGTGGGTGCCCAGCATTATATGTGGTTACCGGGGATCGAACTCAGATCCTTGCGCTTGTGAGGCAGGCGCCGGAACCACTGAGCTACCTCCGGTCCATGAGTGACATTTTAAAGTGACTGTCCCATCACTTCACCAAGTACGTATACTTATTGATACAAAAAATAACATGGAAAATCATTAAGATGGTCCTCAGCTATGGGCAACTATTGGTTGTAGACTCTTCTAGATTTTCTTTTTTTTGTGTGTATATGCGTCTTTATGAATGTCTATATACTAAATTTTCCCCAAATTAGCATAATATATTTGTTTTACATATGCTTTAATAACTGTACTAGGAGTTACATTTTGTCATATTTTATTTTGTCAAGAGAGTGTTAACATTCTGTATTGTAAGTGAAACAATATTTATTTTATTAGAATTACTTATTATTGTGAATTATTTCCAATTTTGACTTTTACAGCATTCAACACAGTATATAGTATTTTTTCAGTTGATGCCAATTTTAAGAGAAAAATATGATTTCACCTTAATAAAGAAAATATTAAAAGTATATTTCAAAACTTTAAGGAAAATTTGTAGTTAATTAGAAAGGATGTTTATAAAAGAAGAAATTAGCAATAAAATTTTGATGAGTAATGGAGAAAGTTATAAATATTTCTCTAACTTGTGTTAATTCTTGAACTTTGGTATAGTTCATGGTGTGCATATATATTTGTTTAAAAATTCCTTTCCCTTTTTTTTTTTTTTTTTTTTTTTTTTTACATAGGAAAGGGGCCACCGTTAGCTGAACCTAAGTGGTTGAACTAGTTTGAAAAACTGTCCAGGGCTTCCTCTGTGGGCAAATTTGGGCAGGAAAATGAGAAGACTGTAGGCTTAGTAGGTTAGACATTCACGGATGGTTGAACCAAAAGCTGTGACAACTCCCACTATCAGTACATACTGAAAATAATTACAGAAAATATCCCTCCTTAATTACTCTAGCAATTGGTATTTTGTTACTAAATCATGTCGGGGAAAAATTCCCAAAGCAAAAGTAGCCATTGATGGGGAAGTCTTTATTCCCTGGAGCTCCTGCGCATCTGCAAATGCTCACAGATTTTGTTGAATTGGCAAAGGACAGGCCACTGCAATCCTGGAAATGACTGTTATTGGGAAAAAATATTTTTAGGCTGAAAGTGGTAGTAAATTAATGTGCATGGGAAAACAAAACATTTTTGTTGTAATAAATCACTGTTTTGAGGGCCTTGGAATTCAATTCAATGTCCCGAATTAAAACTGTCTTCACTGGCCATAAAGAGATTTTTTTTCCTAGAGATCTGTGGCTATGGCTCTTCTATATTTTGTGTCATAAACTTGAATATACTATTTTGGCGGTCAGAGCAACATACATTTCGATGGTATCTGGTAAACGTCAATGATCAAACACTACCTTCGTTGCAGAAAGGACAGGTATAAACTGAGCACTGTGAAGTAGTCATGGAGCCGTCCATTAATCTTTTGTGCATGCCTCCACGTCCCTGCTAGCCCTGTGTGTCACATTTGGCGAAAGGCCTCCAAATAGCTTGTTTCTTTCCAATGCACTGGGCTTTTTCAGTCAACCAGCTGCCAACCGTTTTTCACAGGAGAACATGCTGATTGTTCTGGGCAGTTTCTATTGACGTTAATGCCACTTTAAAAGCTACCCCTTAGGTACTGCTTAGGAAATTTAGAGACTGTGTCCCCTGCCAGGGCAATATTTCTTTAGGATGAAATCGAAATCTGGTTTGATACTGAGAAGGCCATTTCCATTTAATGCATGTGGAAAACTCTGTGGACGAGTTGCTAACAGACTCCACAGCTTATTTTTGGGTCAGCTAGAAGTGACACAGTGTTGCCACCCGGGGTCCCACAGGGACCAAACGTTTATACGTGTGTTGCACCACATTTACAAAATGTAGGAAAAAGCAGACAAGCAACAAGGCATGATCTTTAGGCTAAGTCCAGCTAAGTTCAGCTTGCTACTTGACTTGCCAATGAGCTAAGAATAGCTGTTTCCATTTTTAATGGTTGAAAACTATTTAAGTCATATTAATGACATGAATATTGCATGATAGGGTAGGTTAATAAAGATCTATTGTGACGTAGCAATCTATGCATGCCAGAGTGCTACCAGAGCAGAGTTATGTCATGGCAGGAGATCTCTCTGCTCACATAAGTCATGAAAAAGTTACCCATGAACCATGTACAGAAATGATTTAATAATTTCTGGTTTCTGTTACAAATATACATACATGCTACTTCTATCACATAAGCACCTTGTAAAATGTATTGTAAAATTTTCCAATAAAGATATTTAAATTTTTTGATCATGAAATTAATACATCTCTACTTCACAGAAAGGGAAGGAACAATTGAAATGAAGCTACTCACAGACCCAGAACTGAGAATTTTCTTAAGCAGGTGAACAATATACATGCCTGGTGCTTAGGAGGGAACAGCAGGTCGGTGCACAATTTACATAAAATACAGAATAACTTATGTGCTACTTGTAAACTTTAAGAAAATTCTTCTTTTTAAAATATCTTAAATTTTAGAAAATTCAAAATACATGAAGGAGGATACGATTCATTTATTTTATATGGCCATTAGTCAGAGTTGGGTATAATTTTAGTTGGATAGTCTGTGGTTCATTCCATCTGTAACTTTTTATCATCAATGTACATTGCCACACCTCTCTTTTCACGTATTTGCACAGTTAGCATTCCATTTTCAGCATCTTTGCTAGAGAAACCCAAAATATTCTTTCGCCATAATGATGTTTGCAGACTCACATACATTCTCATCTTAAATGTATGATGTCTTTTTGTATCAGTCTATTTAAATCTTAAACCAAAGCAGTCTGCATGTCTGGTGCTATCTATTATGACATCCGTGGAGTGGTATCCACTGCAGTTCCTCATGAAGCTCTCCGGAGGCTGCTGCCACTGCCCTGGCCTCCTGTGCCCTGAGCTCTTTCAACGCATGGCTCTTTCTTATCAGTCAGGTTTCCATTCAAACCTCCCAGAGACCATCCCTGGGCACCACCGAACCCACAAGCTCTGCTACAGTCGCTCTGACTCATAGCCCTGTTTCCTTGCAAATAGATCTCCGTTTACTAACATGATACGATCTGTTTCCCTTGTCAGAATATAATCACTACGATATTATATTCAGAGCAAGAGGCTGTCTGGTCTGCTGCTTTCTATATTTAGTGCCTGACACGTCCTATGTTCACAAAAATATTTGTTGAATAAATCAACAGAATAAATATATCAACAGATGCATTATAAAGTGTAAAAAGAGTATTAATGATATGAATAATATACTATCATTAATGTGTGTGTGATGTGCTGGACACAGAGGCTGGATACATGGAAAGACAAACAGGAAGATGATAACTATCTGTATGGTCTTGCTGTCCAGTACCCTGAACAAAAATATATCTAATATGATTATGATTGCTTTTAATCAGTAGGATTTTACAGGACATCTTTTTGTGTATTTTTTGATTTACCTCCACGGATTTGGAAAGTACAGGTAAACACTGCGGCAGTAATGAGTTATATAAATTTTTACTTATTTCTTTGAGGGAGAAAGGGAAGATTATTTGTCCATGCGATCAGTATCAAATAATAATAGATGTTTGACAAAGTCAACCTTCTTAGGAATGTACTTTTTAAACTCGGTTTGTTAAAGCACCTCTGCGCGAACGAGGCTGCTCTCAGAGATTCAGGCAGCCGGCGGTGCGGGGTGTTTCGGTGCCCACGCAGAAGCAGGGCTTTCTTCCTGGGGCACCAGTAAACACTCAGGAACTTACCAGGCCCATGGAAAACGTGAGCTGTGCGGTCTGTGGCCTCATCTGTGAAGGGACCGAAGATGGCAGATGACTGGGCGCTCACAGAGGGCCCTTGGGGGGAGGACATCTCTCCGAAAGCAGCACTTGGTGAGAGCCCAGGGAAGCTCCGGCAGACTTCCTTGAAGACCAGAGAGCAGGAAGAACCGAGCGTGTAGAGACATGTGCAGAGGGTCAAAAAGTTCAGGGAGGAGTACGGTTCTAGCGGTTCTACAACGACAGAAAGACTGAATCGGCCCTCAGTGCAGAGGGGCCTTCACGCTTGTCCTGCCGGACTCCGACGGACACAGAGAGGCACGATCGAAGTGGTGAAGCGCCTTTCCGGGCGAAGCAGCCCGCAGCTTTCGGGGTATCGTGGCACAGGACTTATCACTGGATGCCTTTCTTCCCGGAGGCACAGCTTCCGGGGACCCGGGTGTTCCCTGAGGCGAAGAGTTTATCGGCGATTGTGAAAGCACGGACTGTGTCTTCTTGATTCTCAGCAGTTTGCCTGGAGGTTGATCTTCTTCCTTGAGAAGAGGCCACTTTCAATATTGAGTTTGTACCTTGCTAGGAGCTTCTTATTTACCTGGAGATAATTTACATGGAGAGATATTCTGAGTTCCATTCCTTCAAGTAGTATTTGCTGATTGCAGATATGGTGTGATACATACTTGTAGGATTCATTTAAAAAAGAGAAAAGCAAATATCAATGTAATCTCATCTCAGATAACAGTCACTTGTAAAATGTACACCTTCCCTTGCCTTTTTCTGTAATTATTCAACCTTACTTGTCACTTTCACTTTAAAACCTAATGTGCTCACTGTACAAGGTAATCGACATATGCCATACACGGGCCAACTTGTTCATCTTCAAGTGCGTTTTTGCATTTTATTGAGTCAGTCATACAAGTGGATATACATATATACACATATGCACACAAGCACATGGTTTTAAATACATTAAATACTATGACCATTCTTTCCAAACATTCTCTGGAAGGCAAAAGAAGAGTACCTTTTAATTTATTGCAAAACTTCATATTCAGAATTTTAAACTGTTTCTTTTATTCATTGTAAATGAAAAAAAAATGTATAGTCATGTAACATCACTATTCTTGAACACTGAGGCAGGAAGGTCACAACTTCAAGCCCAACCTGGAAAGCTTAGCACTTGTCTTATAATGATAATAATACAATAACAACTAATAATAATACAATAATAATAACTATTATTATTATTAGTAGTAGTAATAGTGGTGGTAGTTGTAGAACTAGTAAAGGGTTGGAGATATTATTCATTGTGAAAACCTTGGGTTCAATCCCCAGGACTATAAGAAAAAAGCATAATCCTAAAATTAGGCTGATTTTTGTTTCCTTTTTCCCTTTAGCTCATTTGTTCGCATCTCCCTTCTCATCTTTCCCTTTAGCTTTTTTTGACTTTGTGAATGTATACTAGAGGGTATAAGCCTCCCCAAGTTTGCCAATCATCACAATTTTGACAAGTACCATTAAAATATAGATTTTTAATCATATGTTTTTTTCTTCTAAAACTTGTTATTGCTTTTCTTTTGTGCTTCATTCTTTCATCTCAAGTTCATATTCTATATGTCTTAAAATCCTTTAGTATCAATAATTTCATCATTTAAATTTCCTTTGTCTTTTCTGTATTATGATTTATCTTTTGAGCTTAGGTGATTTAATTTTTTAAAATTTCTTCTTCTGTTCCTGTATTTAATGTTTTTAAAATAAACCTCGTGTTTGAGTCAACTTAGATTTTCAGAAAATCTAGTAAAGAGAGTTGCTGTATACTCCATATACAGGTTCTCTTATTATGAACAAATTAACAGGGTATATTTTTCATAATAGATATATTAATATTGATATATTACTATCAACTGAATTTATTGGGAACCTTAGCTTAATCCCCTATTTCAAGATTTTATCCAAAATATTACAATATTGCAACAGACACGATCATTTTGTCTTCTTAAACTTCTCTTGGTTGTGACAATTTCATAGTCTTTCCTTGTTTTTTATGACCCAGTCTGACATGTATAAATTTGTATTTGTTAGCATGTCCCTTAATTAGGATCTGTGATTTTTTTTCTTTAATGAGATTGGACTTTTGGGTTTGGGAAAGATCACAAAGCTCCATTTTCATCGTGCATATTAGGGTTAATGTGATCAACTAGACATATTACTGTTGACGTTAAACTGACTATCTGGCTGAAGTAATGTCTGTCAGTTTTCTTCACTGCAAAGCCCTTCTTTTTTTTCTGTTCATACTTTGCTCTTTGCAAGAAAGCCATTAGGCATAGTACTTAAAGAACAGAGAATTATACTTCACCATTTCTAGAGTGAAGCTTGCAAATCATGCTGAATTCTTCTGCATGGGAGATTTATCAATTTTGACCCATCATATTTTTATTTTCTCCATTCATATAATAAATCATTCAAGTATGCCAGTGTGGACTCATAAGTCTTATTTTGTGCTTTGGATTGTGCTTCAATAGCATTGCACTTTGCTGCTCAAATTTTTCCAGCCTGCCCCATAAGTGGCTCTTTCAGGTGGTTCCTGCATCTTTTGACAGATCCCCCAAAAAGTGTGTTTTTTTTTCTTTTTATTTTCTTAAGGATATATTTCCTTTTTGGAACAATAGGATGGTCCAGGCTCTTCTACACTTCTTGTCCAAGTCCTAAAATGATCTATTTCTCTATCAGATCCTGGCTCATTTTTTTTCCCTGGGGAGTGATATTAGAAACCTAAATCTGGATATAAGATGTGCTTCTTGTCATCAGGCTATCAAAGAGCTCAGCCTCTTCCAGGCGACAGAGCTCAGAAAGGTATGTACGAGCACTAACCTATGTGTGTGCATGTACCTGTAAATGTTTCTGTACAGAGCCGTCTGTGAACATGATGCTGAGCGTGAGTTTATACTGATACTTCTGTTCTGAATCCGTTGCTACATGGATGATTCTTCCTTCCCTGATTGGTTATTTGGAGATTCTCTCCAATTAGGAAAAATCAGCACTTCCCCTTTGGTTTCAGTTTACTTTATTTCGCATTTCAGTACACTTGTACAGATGATTCAAGATGATTAACCTGCACCCAGATAAAACAGAGTTTCTGACCCACCTGCTTCTGAGTAGTTAGTCCTGTCCTCGCTCCAAACAGACCTCACTCGTGTCAATGGGACAAAGGCCGGGGGGGGGGGTGGTCTCCTCCCGTCCGTTCTGTTGAGTTGATTTGTAGCATAAATTCTTTTTCAGATATTCTTATTTTATCCTAGGATTATCCTACTTACTAAATTATTATTTCTGAAAATGTTCTCATCTTAAAGTGCATTCGTTTTTGATGGAAAATTCTGTATTTTTGAAAATGCTTAGTACCCCATAGCGCCCCGTGTCCAGCACTCTGGCATCACGCAAAATAATTTCATGGACTAAAGTATCTGCTTTCCATGTGTTCAGTCCTCCACTGAAAGATGTATAGTTTGCCTTTTACCGGATGTTGGGTATAAGAAATCACATGGCAGGGCCGGAGGGTTAGCTCAGTGGTTCCGGCGCCTGCCTTGCAAGCACAAGGACCTGAGTTCGATCCCCGGTAACCACATATAACACTGGGCGTGGAGACACGCCCACCAACAATCAACACCGCATACCACAATGCTGGACGTGGTGGCTCACGCCTGTCATCCCAGCACTTGGGAGGCAGAGACAGGAGGATTGCTGAGTTCGCGGCGGCTTGCCTGGGCACCATAGTGAGCTCAGGGCCAGCCTGAACTACAAAGCGAGACCCTGTCTCAAAAAGCAAAAAAAAAAAAAA
>PVIC010040947.1:0-16462 GCA_004025085.1 Thryonomys swinderianus
TATACTGGATACTTTGAGCTTATGAGTTACCTCTATGTCTGACTCCTCACTGCACAGCTCCGGGATACAGTGTGCTGCTGGGCGGCCTTCAGTCCACTGGAAATGGACTGCACCCTGCAGCCGGGTCCGCGTGATGCTCACTCAGTTCGCCGGAAGCATGGCACGGTGGGCTCGGAGTTGCTCGGTCCGGTCCGCCCGCCGCAAGTTCCCCAGTCCGCTGGAAACACAGCAGGGCGGCCCGAAGCTGCTGGGTCCGGTCCCTCTGCCACAAGTTCCCCAGTCCGCTGGACTCACGGCACGGCGGGCCCGGGGCTGCTGGGCCCGGTCCATCCGCCGCAAGTTCCCCGGTCCGCCGGGCTCACGGCACGGCGGGCCCGGGGCTGCTGGGCCCGGTCCGTCCGCCGCAAGTTCCCCGGTCCGCTGGGCTCACGGCACGGCGGGCCCGGGGCTGCTGGGTCCGGTCCGTCCGCCGTAAGTTCCCCGGTCCGCTGGGCTCACGGCACGGCGGGCCCGGGGCTGCTGGGTCCGGTCCGTCCGCCGCAAGTTCCCCGGTCCGCTGGGCTCACGGCACGGCGGGCCCGGGCAAAATTACTTAATTTCTTAATGCCATGTATTCATCTGTTGAGCACAAATTCTACAACTTATTTGGAGCATTCAGTGATGCTGGCATTTAGCCCATTTGTCTGGAACTCTAGATGACACTCTGATTCATGAAAGAAAACTTCATCAGCTTCATTGTTTACATCATAGTCATGGAAATGGTTTGGTAAGTGAATAGTAGTAAAATAGCTAGCAGATTTGTTTGAATATAGTTGTATATCACACATATAATGCAGTTCACAGATCTTATAAGAATCAATTTCTACTTCATGTTGTGAAGGTATGCTCTTGGGTTTAATCCTGGAGGTCTCATAGTTTAGATAGTCCTAATTTCTGTATGTAATCACCACTTAAGTCAAGATGACAGTGAAAGATGTCTGTGTCCTTCCCCAAGTAATGCTTCACCTTCTAGAGGCTATCACTATGGTCATGTCTGTCACCATTAATTGCTTGCTCTTGAAAGTCATATATCTGGAATCATGTGATAAAACTTGGATCCAAAGACTGTGCACAGCATAATTTTTTTTAGGTGGCAGCTTCTTTCTTTTTAACGAGTGCTCTCACAGTGGACTTTCCTTTCTTCAAACATTTAGGGCACTTTGATGTGAGTAGTTCTGGATAGAGTGGCTATGAACATTCTTCAAGTGTAATTATGTATTTATGGACTGACAAATCTTATATATTTACTTAAAAGTGACATTTCTGAGTTACTCAATGAACACATGCTTAATTTTATTGGAAGCCGCTGACTGTTTTTCCAAATTTTCCAGTAGCAGTGGAAAAGAGCTCTATTTGTGTTTTATTCCAACAGGGCTTGGTACACCCATCTTTCCTTTTCTGGGTTTGCAGTCATATATCATTCCACATTCAGTTAAATTTCCTTGATTTCTTGAAATATCAAGCTTCTTTTTATGTATTCATTAATTATATTTTGTTTTGTGAAATGTATGTTCACATTTTTTGGCCCATTTTTGTTTTGTTCTTATTAATATGTGAGAATTTTTTATATAGTTGGGATTAAAGTGTTTTATATGTAAAATGTGGTGTACTAGAGTAGTTTGTCTTTTATTTTCATAATATTATCCATTGATGAGTAGTCATTTTCAATTTTATAGGAGTCTAATTTATGCATATTTTAATTGGATAGCTTTGTGCTGTATTTTTTTCTTTAAAATATCATCTACTACAAAGTGTAAAGATATTTTCTTTTAGGGGTTTGTAGCTTAAGATTTTACATTTGGGTCGCTGATTATCTCAAAATAATTTTTGTTTATAATGTGATATAAGGAAAATATTTACTTTTTATATAAACATGATAGCTCTAATACTATTTGTATAAAAGGCTTTCTTTTTCTTCATTGCACTAACAGTTTTCTCAAAAATCAAATCAGTGTGTGTGTGTGTGTGTGTGTGTGTGTGTGTGTGCATGTGTTTAGTGGTAATAGATTTTGTATGTCAACTGAACTGGACCATGGAGTACCTAGATATTTGGCCAAGATTTCTGAATATTCCCATAAATTTGTTTTTGGATGAGACTAACTCTTAAATAGGCAGATAGAGTGAAGCAGACTGCTCTCTCTCTCTCATGCTGGTGAGCCTTATCAAATAATTTGAAGCCTTGGATTAAACAACAAGGCTAACTGTCCCTTGTATAAGTGAGAATTCTACCACTGGCAGCCTCTGGGCCAGAACATTAGCTTTTTTCTTGCTTTAGAACTAGAACTAAGACACTGGTTCTTCCTAGGACTCCAGCTTGCTGGCCTTTGAACTTGGACAGGAACTATGCCATTGGTTGTTCTGGGTTCCTAGGTTGCTGCCCCACTCTGTGGGTCTTGGAATGCAACAGAATCCACAATCATATCAGCCAGTTCCTCTCATCTCTTTTCATGTCTCTGTCTCTCTGTCTTTATCTATGTATCATCTGTCTGTCTGTCTATCTTCATCATCATCATCATCATCATCATCATCATCATCATCATCATCTACCTTCTATCTCTTTTCTATTGGGTCTATATCTCTTCAGAACCCTGAGTAAAGCAGACATATCTAGTTACAGCTATGTAAATGGTTAGACAGATATAGTTAGATATCTCTCTACATACACATCTGAATGCTGAAATTTGTTCCACTGATCCATGTGCCTATTTTTAAGCTAGTATTTCACTATACTAATTATTGTTGCTTCGTGTGTTTTAAAACACTGTAATGCACATTTTTTTAACTTTGTTATTTTTTGGAATTGATTTTGCTATTTTAGGTGTTTTGCAAGTTCACATTTCTGCATAAAACAACTGCAAGTAAATTAATTGCATTGACATTTTGTGTTGACTGATATAAGAGCATTGAGTCATCATAGATGTTAACTGGAGGACAAGTTCTCACATTCACTAGAATTGGGGCAAAGAAAGAGCTGGAAAACATCTTATATATGCTCTTGACAAATTCTAAATCAACACCTTAACATTATTAAGTCTTCTACTCTATAAATGTGATCTCTATCTTTCTATTTATTTAAGTTCTTCTTATATTTCCTCAGATACATACAGTAATATTTGGTACAAAGTTCCTACACATCTTCTAAAATCTATCCTTATGATTTAGTATTTTTGTGATATAATAGATGACATTTACATTATTAGGTTTTCTATTTGGTTATTATGAGTATACTGAAATCCCATTAATTTTTACATATTAGCTTAATTTTTGTGATCTTGAAAAATTCACTTATTCTAATAGTTTTTGTAGATTTCCTTGTGTTTCTTATGTGTATAATCATATCATCTATGAATGGCCTTATAAGTTCTTTTTTTTCTAATTGTTATGTCTTTATCTGTGTTTCTTTATCTCTTCACTGACCATAGCTTTGAGAACAATGCTGAAATGAAATGGGAGAGGCTGAAAGTCTTGATCTTGTTCTTACCCTTGATGGTTCTCCTCCTAATTTTCTCAAAATCTCTGTTTCCATGTGAAACATTTTCCATATTTTAAAAAATTTTTCTCATAGTGAAATGCAGTTATCTGGCAACAGAGTCATTCAGCTTTCATGTTTCCTGAAAAGGTCATTAGGGTAAAGCACTTTTATGTTTTGTTTTGTTTTTCTTTCAGATAGGTTCTTATCACATTTTTCAATATGGCTTTAACTTCATTGTGTAGCCTAAGATGGCCTAGAACTTGTGGTTCTCCTCTTGACCCAGTCTCCTGAGTGCTGGGATTATAGCTATGCACCACAATGCCTGGTTAAGGTCATTTGATTGAACCAACATTCTGAGAAAATTTAACTAGTTGACATATCTGCACCTGACAACTGCAGATTATAAATTATTTTCTCAAACAAACTTGGGATGCTTATCAAATTGGTTATTGGCTGAACTACAAAGCATATGTGATCACACACAAAAAATTTGAAAACATGTGGCATGTTTTTTAACTACTGTGAGGTTAATTAAAACCAGGCAAAAAAGAGACATTTTATAATACTACAAAGCATAAAGTATTTGAAGCATAAAACTTTAGCCATTTTCTTCTAAACTGTGTGGATTAAAGAAGAAGTTACAATCACTGGTCATTCGAGAGATGCAAATGAAAACAACACTGAGCTTTCATTTTACTCCACAAAGAATGGCCACTATCACAAAATCAACCATCAATAAATGCTGGTGTGGCTGTGGGGAGAGGGGAACCCTTCTCCACTGTTTGTGGGATTTCAGACTTGTGCAACCATTGTGGAGATCCGTGTGGAGATTTCTCAGAAAACTAGGACTAGGGGTCCCATTTGACCCTGCTATCCCCCTGCTAGGAATATACCCAAAAGAATTTTTAAAAATCACTTTGGAAAGACAGATGTACACCCTTGTTCATAGCAGCTCATTTTGTGATAGCTCAATCTTGGAAACAACCCAAATGCCCATCAACTGGAGACTGGATAAAGAAGATGTGTTTTTTTAATAAAATGGAGTATTACTCTGCCATAAAGAATGACAAGATAGATCCATTTAGGTGCAAATGGAGACACCTGGAGGATATACTAATAAGTGAAATAAATAGACCACAGATAGGCAAATTCTGGATCTTCTCTTTGACATGAACACCTGTAGATGCAAATGAGCTCTAGAAAGTATGACAGCTTTTATAGAGTGGGAAATTTCCATAGGAAATTTGGTGTGGGAATGTAATGAGGGGAAGGAATAAATATGATACAGAAAGAAAATGAAAGAGTATGTATAAAGGGGGTGGGGAGGTGTGGGTGGGTAGGGATATGGGTAAAAATGAGAACTAACTTGTGTCATATACTGGTATAAATTCCCCAATTTTATATGTGATTGTGAGATGTATATAAATTGTACCAATAAAGAATTCAATTAAAAAAAGAAGAAGTTACAATGGAAGTAAAAGTATATTTTGAAGTAAATAATAATAAATAATATTAAAATTTTGAGAGACAGCAAAAGCTGTGCTTAAAAGTTATATACTTAGCTGGGCATGGTGGCTCATGCCTATCATCCCAGCACTCGGGAGGCAGAGACAGGAGGATTGCTGAGCTCGAGGCTTGCCTGGACTACATGGTGAGCTCAGGGCCAGCCTGAACTACAAAGCAAGACCCTGTCTCAAAAAAAAAAAAAAAAACAACTGAACTAAAATAAAATCTCTGGCCCTGAAGGATGCATTTTAACTGGATTGTTTTGATTTTTAAAAAATACCCATTTGTTTCAAAAATTTGAAAACCAGGCCAAAGATTTAGCTCAGTGGTTCCAGTGCCTGTCTTACAAGCGCAAGGCCCTGAGTTTGATCCTGGTAACCACATACAATGCCTGGTATCAATACCACATACCACAGTGCCAGGCATGGTGGCTCACGCCTGTAATCCCAACACTCGGGAGGCAGAAGCGGGAGGATTGCTGAGTTCCAGGTTTGCTTGGGCTACATAGTGAGCTGAGGGCCAGCCTGAACTACAAAGCGAGACCCTGTCTCAAAAAAAGAAAAGGAAAAAAAAAAGAAAACCAAAGAATGTATTTCACCACAATTGCAGACTGAAGCAGGAAAAAGAAAATCATGATCATCTGTATTAAAAACCTGTTAAACTTCAAGTCATTGTGTCAAAAGAAAAAAAAACATAAGCAAATTAGCAAGTGAAGGAGACTTCTTTGAACTGAGAAAGATTATCTAGAAAAGGCTGACAGCAAGCATGACTCTCAGCAGAACCTTTAAGCTTGCTCTCCAAGAGCTCTCCTCATGACACCACTGAAGAGCCTATGGAGGGCAGTGCAGCACTCTAAAGTCATAGTGACCACAAAGATCATAGTGACCGCCAAGAAAATTTTCATGGTTTTACATAAAACATTTGTTATTTGTAATGAAAAAAATCTGACCCCACAGATAAAGTATTATAATTGATAGTTGATTTTGCAAAAGTTGATTTTATTTTTACTTTTTATAAGCAACTAAATTGGTAAATAATATTGGTTTAGAGACATAATTTTCCACAGCTTATAAAACCCCAAATACCCAAGAAGAAACTTGACAGGACTTATGCAAAACACAGGAAACTACTAAGGATTCCTGAGACAAATTAAAGGAGGTTGGTGTAAATGAGAGGCGTACTACCACGCACATGATACTGGAAGTGTTCATATTACAAAGATGTAAATTCCTCCCCTAATCCAGTGATGTTCTAATTAAAACCAAAGCATGCATTTTGTGAATATTCAAAAGATTATTCTAAACTTTAAAAAGAGAAATAAGAAGTCCCATGGGCCGGGAGGGTTAGCTCAGTGGTTCCGGCGCCTGACTCACAAGTGCAAGGTCCTGAGTTCGATCCCCAGTAACCACATACAATGCTGGGAGTGGTGACTCACGCCCAGCAGCAATCAGTACCACATACCACAGTGCTGGGCGAGGTGGCTCACACCTGTCATCCCAGCACTCGGGAGGCAGAGACAGGAGGATTGCTGAGTTCAAGGCTTGCCTGGGCTACATAGTGAGCTCAGGCCAGCCTAAACTACAAAGCGAAACCCTGTCTCAAAAAAAAAAAAAAAAAAAAAAAAAAAGAAGAAGTCCCAAATAACCAAGACCATCCTAAAGAGCACATAGTGTAGAATGTACACTATCAGATATTAACACTTTTTAGAAAGTCATGATCATTAAAAAAATATGCCATTGCTTCTAGAAGAGACAGAATCCAAGGGAACAGGCTAGAGAGCACAAACACCATGAATATAACCACATTAGATTTACAACAGATTTTGTACTTAAGAATAGTTAGAAAAAAATGGCCTCTTGAATAACTAATACTGGATCAATAGTATATTTATATGGAAAAATAGAACCTGGATGCCTGCCTTTCGACATGAATAGAAGTCAAATATAGGTGGCTTGCAGTCTTAAATTCAAACAAAAATATTGCTTCTAGAAGATGACACGGAAGATATAGTCATGCTCTTGTGTTAGAAAATGTTTTCCTACACAAAACAAAATGACTAGCTATAAAATAACATGATGATAAACTGCATACAATTATCAACTCATTTTCATCAAAAAGCAGTTTTAAAGGAGTGAAAAGGCAAGCCACAGATTATGGGGAAAAAAAAACCTTTCAATCCATATATCTCACAGAAGATTCCTACTTGGAATGTAGAAATACTTCTGAAACATAATAAAAAGATAAAATAAAAGGGAACCAAAGTATAAATCAGAACCTCATAAAATAGTATATTCAACAAACATTTGAGCAGGGGCTTAATGCCATGAGTCATGAATGAAACACAAGGTTAAAACCAAATGAGGTGGAACCTCAAGTGTCATCAAAGTGGCTAGCTAACAAGAACAACACCAATAAGTATTGAAATATCAGATATGGAACAACTCAAGCTCCTATCTATCTCTCTACCTGTATGTCTACCTATGCATCCATGGACAGTTTATTGAACCATTTGAGATAAGGTTGCAGATGGGATGCCTAACTATGTCGTAATACTTTAGTATATATTCCTGAAAACAAAGACACTGTTCTACAGGTCAATAGTAAAACATCAAAATCAGGAAATCGGCATCAATCCAGTACTTCCATTTGATCAGGAGAAAACCCTTCAAATTTTGCTCATTGTGTCATGATACCCTTGATGGATTTAGAATCCATTCCAACAGAAAGGCCAGTTACTCAATAGAATTTCCTGTGGCTTGATTGGCCTGGTTTTCTCTCATAATTGGATCCAGGTCCTATACTCCTAGCAGGGTGGGGTGTCTTAATGGGGAAACAGAATTAGGTTAGTTTGGGCATCAGAATCCAAGGTTCCTGCTTTCTCATGCCCACAAATATCTTAAAATTGTGGCATCTTTCCACAGTATCATTAACAACAGACTCCGTGGAGGTGGTTCAGTAAGACAATAAACCTCTTAGTTAGGGATCTGAACTATGGCCTTACTGTGTTGAGTCACATGTCTGAAAGAGGAGCCAGCTAAGCTTATGAAGCACAGAGGAATCTTGACCTTGGCTGGGGATGTAGCTCAGTGGTGCTGTGCCTGCCTGGAAAGTACAAGATCCCGAGTTTCCTGTGCAATTGGAGTTTTATTCACAAAGTCTTTGCCTACATCTATAACCTCAGGAGTCCTATCTATTCTTTCTTCCAACAGATTTAGTATTTATATTTTAATATTTAGGCTTGTGATCCATTTTGATTTTAGTTTAGTGGATAGTGAGAGACATCTGTTAATATTTTCGTTTTTGGCATGTAGAAAGCCAGTTGTTTCAGTGCCACTTATTAGAGAGGCCATTTCTTCCTGTGAACATGTTTGGTCCCCTCATCAAAGATAAGGTGGTTGAGTGTGTTTGAGGTTGTTTCTGCATCTATCTGTTCACTGATCCTTAGGTCTGTTTTTTTTTCCCCCCAGTACCATGCTGCTTTTATCACAGTAGCTCTGTGGTAAAATTTCAAGTCAGAGATTATGATACCTCTTGCTTTGCCTTTATTATCCATAATTGGCTTGCTATTCTAGGTCTCTCTTGACTCAAATGAATTTTAGGAATGATTTCTCTAGTTCTGTGAGGCATGCTAATGATATTCTGATTAGGAGTGCATTAAATCTGTATAACAATTTTGAAAGTATGGCCATTTTCACTAAGTTGGCTGTTTCTACACAAGACTATTTTTCTGATATCCTCTTCAATCACCTTTTTCAAAGTATTGTAATTTATGATGTAAAGACCTTTTACTTCTTTTGTTAGATTCGCTTTGTAGTTCAGGCTGGCTCTGAGCTCACTATGTAGCCCAGGCAAGCCTCAAACTCAGCAATCCTCCTGCCTTTGCCTCCTGAGTGCTGGGATGACAGGCATGAGTCACCACGCCCAGCAGTATTTCATTTTTTAATACTCTTATGATGCTGCTGCTTTTTATTTCTCTTCCAGGGTTACTTGTGTAATTTTTGATTGTTCACTTTGTATTGAGGTAAGCTACTGAATTTGATTATTAAATCTGTAAATCTTTTGGTTGAGTTTTTGGGTCTTCTCTGTAGAGTACTGTGCCATCTGCAAATAATGATAATTTAACTTCTTCCTTTCTTATCGTTATTGCTTGTACTTCTTTCTCCTGCCTAATTGGTCTGGCTAATGTTTTGAGAACTATTAAGTGGAAGTGATGATTGTGGACATCTTTCTTCACTCCTGATGTTAAAGTGAAAGCTTTCAGTTTTTGGCCATTTTAGTATGATACTGGCTATGAATTTGTCAGGCTTTTATCAGGTTGAGATAAAGAATCTGTTACAATTGTCTACTGAGTTTTTTTTTTTTTTTTTACATGAACTGGTGTTGGACTTTGTCAAATTTTGATTTTGACTAGTTGATCTGTCTAATTGTGCCACTGGGGTATTAAGGTCCCCCAGTACAACTGTATCTGTGCTTATATTTTTTCATATCTGTTAATATTTGTTTTATGTAGCTGGGTACATTGGCATTTAGTGGATGTACACTTATGATTGTTATCACTTTAAGGGTTTTTCCCTTAACAAGTATGATATGACCATCTTTGTCTCTTTAATCAGTCTTGGCTTGAGATTTACATCATCTGCAAATAGAATAGCTACTCCTTTTTCCTTTTTCTTCTGTTGCACAGAATATTGTTTTCCATACTCTGATTTTCAGTCATGAATTTCTTTTTTTGAGTTAAATGTGCTTCTTATATGCAGCATATTGCAGGATCATGTTTCTTTTTTTTTTTTTTTTTTTTTGAGACAGGGTCTCGCTTTGTAGTTCAGGCTGGCCCTGAGCTCACTATGTAGCCCAGGCAAGCCTCAAACTCAGCAATCCTCCTGTCTCTGCCTCCCGAGTGCTGGGATTACAGGCGTGAGCCACCACGCCTGGCAGGATCATGTTTCTTGATCAGTTCTTTTAGAATTGATACTCTGTCCTTGCCTTTGTTTCACTGGTTGTGTATACTTTTGATGCAATTTTTATCTCCTGGATATTGTTTGAGTATGTTTCATGAATTCCATTTTTTCCTATATTGGGCATTTATAATTTCCATCCTTTTCCTAGGCTCTTCCATTTTTTAAAATCTTGGTCTACTCTAGTTTCACTAAGTAACTCCTTCTTTGTGATACCCATCTCTTTTTTTAACCTGCAAAATTATTTCTGCTGATTTTCTCTGCAACCTCACTTATATATTTTGTTAATTCTGCTGCTACCACTTAAGCAACTTCAGTCAGTTGGTTCTGATTTCCTCCACCTTGCTATCCCCTAGATTTGGCCTGGGTGGGCTGAAGGTCTGAGACTGCATTTAGCTTCTGCATATTCTAATATTCTACTTTTTAATTTAATTTCGTTTTCTGTGTCGATGCCTGTTAATTTGCTAAGGAAGATAACTAGCCCTAGTATTAAGGCTTTTGTAGGAAATGTCTGTTCTTCAGACTGTGGGAAGCGATCTGGGTGGGGGTCGTCACTGTGAGGCCTGGAGAACTGCACTGGGTGCTGCCCTAACTAGCAGTGAGGAGCTCTGCACTATGAACGGTGCTGCCCAGCTCCCAAGAGAACTGCAGCCTCATCCTGAGTTACGGGATCTGTCTAGTTGTTACCTTGGGATGCCAGATCAGTGGCGACAAGAGGTAAACAACCTCTGGCCCAGGGGCACCTTCCATTGCTCCTTCTGTGAGGAATTTGCTGTTCTTTACTTACTAATTAAGTTGCTTCACAATCTTTTCTAGATTTACTGACCATGAACTAATGGTAAAAGATATTGCTTTAGTGATAAAATAAAATAAAATGACAAAGAGAAGTAACTTCTCAAGAGTAGAAAATAGGGAGATGTTTAAAGAATAACAAAGACCTGAGCCTTGGGAGTCACAGCTGGACTTTAGCATAAGATAAGGGACCTGCTAATTGCCTGGGGAAAAGTTTAGAATAGGGAGAGCACATTCTGTAGATTATTGGATGTTCCCTGGTGGACAAGTTTATCGCTACACCACCAGTGAATCAAGGTTGTGATAACTGTCGATTTTTTTTACTGCTATTTACCTTACTAATTGTAATAATTCACACGGGGGCACTTCAGCTAGAAATACTATAAAAGAGCACTGAAAAGTAAACTCGGGGCCTGCTCAGTATTGACTGAGAGGTGGCCCCCACCCCGATCCCATTATTCTGTCTTCTTTCTTTTCTTAGCCGCACCCCCTGCCCTTCACAAACCAGCTGTTTTGTCCAGCAGGCTCCTGCATCAGACATGCCTTCTGGGATTATTTAGTTTTTGTTCTTTGTGTCTGTTCCAAGATCCTGTTGTCGTCATGGAGCTGCACACGGGAGGGCGAGACACAGAGTCACAAACGTACCAACACTCTGGGGAGGTTTCTGGAATGCTTCTGCTTAATAGCGTAAATGGTGGGAGGGGTTTGTGGTGGCTATTGAGACTGGTCTATGGTTGTCAGAGGAGGGGGCCGACACTGGGGAGGACCAGGCAATCTCTGGCTATGCTGTGCCCTTCTTGGCTCAATGCTTGCTTTGGTCTCAACTTAGTCTACTGAGGGCCGAGGGCTCTCTCAGGACCTAGGAGACTGGCATGCAGTCCACTTGGCTCAGCCAGACCTGGATTTTGCCATCGTCTAATCCCTCTATTTAGACCTGATGGCCTCTGCCAACCATATGACATTTTTATGGGTTTTGTCAGATACGGTGACCCTAAAATTAGCCCGTGAGCCCATGAACTTAACTTGAACCAGCCCATTGTGACCCCCTTCCAAATGAAGCCCCAGGCATTATTCAAGATACCCACACTGAAGGATTAAGTCCATTTGGGACTGTAGGTTGACAGTGGCAGCACAGGTATCATGGAAGAGAGCCAAAGTTTGTCTAAGGGCATGTGTAGTATTTTGAGCGAGGTGGTTAACAGTGGCACAGTGGTGATCTGGCTTTGCAAAGTGATTGAAGCAGCTGTGGAGACTGTGGTAACTATGGACACAATGATGGTAATGATGGTCTAGACCCCCAAATCACATGTTCTGTGTGGGTGAAGCATAAGGTTAAACAGGGGGTCGCTGCCCAACCAGTCTTTGGTAAGGGGTGGACAGACAGGTGCTGAAAGGCAAAATTGTTGAGTTAGGGGTATAGGACACATAGTATGAGTCACTGCACAAATAGGAGGTCCCAGAGACTCCCGAGAAGGAAGCATGGGCCCCGAGAGCAAGGAAGATGGGTCAGTGGAGTCAGTCCTTAGATCACTAGGGCAGAGGGAGAGTCAGTTGTGAGGTAGAAAAGCAGACAGAGGAAGGAGAGACAGAAATATTCCATGTGGTATCAACAGGAGACTTGGGGAGGATGCATTGCCAAATGGGCAAGGAAGGAAAGAATTCCAGTCGATTATGACTAGAAGAGGGGGCTGGGAACTAGGGCTCATACTTTCGTGACAATGGCCTGGGAGTTGGCGGTGAGCGTAGCACACAAGAGGACCACTACCATTGGCCCCGGTAAGGGATGGGGGTGCCCGGAGGAGTCAAAGCACAAGCTTGGTCATGGAGGTCCTTTATATGTCTCCAGGTGCTCTTATTGGGGCATCATGGTGCTGGGTGGCGTCGTTTTGGGGCCGTTCCTGAAGCAAGAGGCTCTTCATTTGGCTGTTGGCAGATCAGGTGGCCAGGTAGGGATTGACATTTTTTGTAGGGAGCACCATTCTGCAGGCTGACCTGCTCCCAGGAGTTGCAGTCCAGGCTTCGGCTGAGGTAGAAAAGGCCAGTGTCCTCCACGCGGACCCAGTCGTTCTAGAGAAGAGGCTTGTGGTAGATGCCGTAGAAGTGCTGGCCCAGGTGGAAACTGAGGACCTCTCTGGTCATGTCTCGCAGGGCGGGCACATAGAGCAGCAGGTCCCGGCTGGAGGGTCCAAGTACCGCAGCTCCCAGTAGGCGTCCCTTGGGAAGTAGAGGCCCAGAGGGGCTTCGCTGCAGCCGCAGCCTCACGTCTCCTTTGCCATGGCCTCTGGTGGCTGGGGACGAGGGTCGGAAGCAGTGCTGGGGGGAGGCAGCCCATGCCGGGCAGGAGTGCGGAGTGCAGGGCTGGGGTGGGGTGTGGGGAGCAGGATCCAGGTGTCGGGTGCAAGCGTGGAAGGCAGAAGCTGAGGATAGAGGTGGGGGTGGGGGTGGTGTAAGGGGCGGAGTGGAAGGCGGGGCCTGTGGTACGTCAGGGGGCGGTGCCTGGGCGTCCATGGAGGGGAAGAGGCCACGACACCATCTTGGGCTCCGGCCTGTGTGTCGGATGGAAGAGAAGGGGCTCTGGTACCATCTTGGAATTGTGAAGAGGAGTGGAGGATATTTCCCATTACGAGGTGAGGTTGGTGGAAAGAAGGTGGAAGGGGACCCGACGTGCTGAAGAAGTGGCCTGCTGAGCCACGGAGAGGCAAAGAAGCGGCCTGCTGAGGTGCAGGGAGAAAGTTGGAAAGAAGCGGGAGCCTCAGGGGGGAGGAATTACCATGAAGGTGGGAGCACTCACCTGAGAGGAAGCGGCCTGTTGAGCCTCAGGGAGGAGGGACTCTCCACAAAAGTGGGGGCACTCACCGGAGATACGCGGCAAAGGATTACCTGAGGGCCCCATGTTTCGGCGCCAGTTGTTTTCGTCACAGAGCTGCAAACGGGAGAGTGAGGCCCGGACTCACACATGCCCGCTACTCTCTGGGGAGGTTTCTGGAAAGCTTCTGTTTGATGAATGCGGTGTGGGGCCTTATATAGCACAAGTTGTAGGAAGGGTTGGGCGTGGCTGTTGGGGATTGGTCTATGGTTGTCACAGGAGGAATTCCTCCAATATTTAGGAGGACCAGGCAATCTCCAGCCATGGAGTGCCCTTCTTAACAAAAACAAAAACTCTAAATGAATGTGGGTTATAATCTCCTTTTCTTGTTGGTCTTGTTTCAATCTTGAATATTACTCTGTTTTGAGAATTAACTAAGTAGAGAAAACTTGGGGTTATGGGAATACTTTTATATATTATTGCAAAAACTCAAGAGAGAGATTTCGGGTAAAGATAGCTATGGTGAGAAAAGAAATGGGGTTAGAAGTCCTAATGGATAAGGGCAGGTGATGTCAGTGGTTAGAATGGCCTGGTCTGGTCCTGTGAAATTCTCTCTGAACCTCATTTGAATCCAGTCATACCCAAAAGCACTTCTGCAGGATGTGACATACATCTCCAACTGCCACCAATAGCTGTTATATTCTCTCTCTAAGCTAAATTGTACCACATGCAAAATAAGAGTAAGTAATTTAAACTTATGTATGTATATGTATATTTTTTTTCTGAGAATTTCATAGCCACATAATAACATTAATTTGGACACAAGAGTATAAGCAAACACTTGGCTTGAAGGATCATGCATTCTGTACAAATGCAGAAAGCTTCATATATCCTTGGGTAGACTGCATAATCCTACTGGAATATGGGATGGATAAAACTGACATTTTTCCAGGAATTAAGCTAAGATCATTGAAAAAAGCACACATCACCAGAATTTTGTATTTTACATTCATATTATTTGGTAGATGAAGTAAAAACACCAGTATGTTAGGTATAATTAAACATTACTTAAGAAATGTTGAATTTTAAATTATTAAACAAGTTTGTCTTTTTTGGACATTATGAAGAGATACTGTCGTGTGAGGGGAAAATAAATAAGTTTGTCAGGCTTTGTTTTTCAGTTCAACTGTGAGGTTTAAGGCTTGAAAGTTTGGGACTTTTGGTCCAGTCGCTTGATGAAATCTTTGACTCTCTCATCTTTGGGGTCAGCACAGATTTTTTTATTCTTTTTGGTCTTGAAGCTGTGGGGCAGAGAGGACATGGTTAGGTAGAGAACTATGAGGAGTCTTCTCAGGGACACAACCCGCTGGCCTCAAGACCCAATCAGCCCTTGGGCTACTGGTGAAGGATCTGTTTCTGGGAGTGGGATATGAGGAAGGGTGGACGGAGGAAGCCTCAGGAGGGAGCCTCACTTTTGCTAGCCCAGCCGAAGTCTTGCAGGTTCCTTCTTGGCTAAAAGAACTGGTATAATCTCACTAATGTCCTAGAAGAAGAGCCTGGATGATTATGACATCATCCGCATGGGCTTAGCTGCTCTCTGAAGTGAAGAGGCTCTTTGGATTAGAAGCTATGCTTGTCTGACTCATTTAGTCTCCCTTTTCACCATAACAGAGCACTTGACTAGGGGTTCCAGGTATACGCACATCACTGCTTCCAGGGGACACTGGATGTTGGTAACTCTCATGTAGCTCCTCAGCAGCTGGATGGAGATATTTCCTTTCTTCATAGCCTTCACTTTAAAGCAGCATGTGGTTGGAGTGAACACTGAAGCTAAAAGCAATTGTTATTTAGAGTGAGACAGTGGACACTGTAGTGAGCACTCTCAGGGGAAGGCGAAGGTGGTGCTCTCAAGTTTAGTGCCTTAGTTTAGATTTTAGCATTAAAATTAAACTGACAGGGCCGGAGGGTTAGCTCAGTGGTTCCGGCGCCTGCCTCGCAAGCGCAAGGTCCTGAGTTTGATCCCCGGAAACCACATGCAATGCTGGGCGTGGAGACTCACGCCCACCAGCAATCAATACCACTTACCCCAGTGCCGGGTATGGTGGCTCATGCCTGTAATCCCAGCACTCGGGAGGCAGAGACAGGAGGATTGCTGAGTTCGAGGCTTGTCTGTGCTACATAGTGAGCTCAGGGCTAGCCTGAACTACAAAGCGAGACCCTGTCTCAAAAAAAAAAAAAATTAAACTGACAAGTCAGTTTTTTCTGATGAACCAATGGGCTCCTTCCTCACTGTTGAATGTACACAGAGGATTATCACCTGCTAACTAAAGAACATAAATTCCAAGACCTTGCTTCCAAGGTACTTGCCCTCATGGCTTTTGAGCTAATCTGTTGTTCTTATTGGTTTTTTTTTTTTTTTTTTTTTTTTTTGAGACAGGGTCTCGCTTTGTAGTTCAGGCTGGCTCTGAGCTCACTATGTAGCCTAGGCAAGCTTTGAACTCAGCAATCCTCCTGCCTCTGCCTCCCAAGTGCTGGGATTACAGGCGTGAGCCACCATGCCCGGCACTATGGTATGTGGTATTGATTGCTGGTGGGCGTGAGTCACCATGCCCAGCATTGTATGTGGTTACTGGGATCGAACTGAGGACCTTGCGCCTGCAAGGCAGGCGCTGGAACCACTGAGCTAACCCACTGGCCCTGTTGTTCTTATTCTTACATAGCCACTGGTACATAGGTTAGAGCAGATCATTATGTGAAATCTGAAGCCTGAAGCAATAATGGCTTTTTCTCTACTGCCTGAAAAGTCCTTCCTACTTGCTTTGAGAAATGGTTCTTTTGGTGCCACTTCCCCAAATAATGTGAAGCATATCAATGCAGTGGCTGCATTCAAGG
>PVIC010040948.1:0-16429 GCA_004025085.1 Thryonomys swinderianus
CAACATACACATCCCAGCTGAGGTCAAACAAGGCAACATCTCACTTCTGTTTCAGCTGTCATACTACACACAAGTGCCCTTTTCATCACCTGTTTGATATGGTATTTTTGCATTCTGTCTACTTGTTTGATAACTTCACTGCTTCAAATGGCTCCAAGTGTAGCGTTGGAGGAGGGCTGTCTAGTGTCCCCAAATGCAAGAAAGCTGTGTCTTACAGCAGTGAAATTAAAATTTAGGGTGAATGTTTAAATTTTAAAAATGCATTTGTAAAAGACATACTGCTGTGAGTCCCCCTCAAAAGAACCACCACTTGCTTCCAATACACTTATCATTCTTGCCACTTTCTGATGCCATTCTGGAACCCTCTTTTGAGAGCTTCTTTAGCTGCACTGTCAGAGCTGCTTCAGTATCCTGAGTGGTCTCAAAAATTTTTACTTTCCCGATCAATTCAACTTTGAGGAAGAGCCAGAAATTGCATGGTGACAGATCTGGTGAATAAGGTGGATGAGGATACAACATACTGTTTGTTTTTTGTTTTTGTTTTTTTGAGACAGGGTCATGCTTTGTAGTTCAGGCTGACCCTGAGCTCACTATGTAGCCCAGGCAAGCCTGGAACTCAGCAATCCTCCTGCCTCTGCCTCCCGAGTGCTGGGATTATAGGCGAGAGCCACCATGCCCGGCACTGTGGTATATGGTATTGATTGCTGGTGGGCGTGAGTCACCACACCCAGCATTGTATGTGGTTACTGGCATCAAACTCAAGGCCTTGTGTTTGCAAGGCAGGTGCTGGAACCACTGAGCTAAATATCTGGCCCCACAACATACTGTTTTTATAAGCCTGCAGTTCTGCTGGAAGGCCCGCAGCAGCAGCATTCACCATACTTTTTATCACATCACAAAATGAATGAAAGAAGACTTCCAGAACTGCTTCAGTACATGGGCTAAGTGCATTCCAAACAAAGGGGTCGTATTTTGAGGGAGACTTGCAGCAATGTGTCTTGTACTATAATCATTTATTAGAACTTAAACACTCACCATATTTTAATGTTAAATAAACTTTGCTTATGCATGATTTATAGTGCTGTCGGCCATAAGTTCAAAGTTAATGAGTCAGCCAAATAGGCTAAATCAGGTTTTTTTTGTTTTTGTTTTTGCTTTTTGAGACAGGGTCTCACTTTGTAGTTCAGGCTGGCCCTGAGCTCACTATGGTGCCCAGACAAGCTGCCGCGAATTCAGCTATCTCTGCCTCCCAAGTGTTGGGATTACAGGCATGAGCCACCACGTCCGGCATTGTGGTATGTGGTGTTGATTGTTGGTGGGCGTGTCTCCATGCCCAGCATTATATGTGGTTACCGGAGATCGAACTCAGGACCTTGCGCTTGTGAGCCAGGCGCCGGAACCACTGAGCTAACCCTCCAGCCCTAAATCAGGTATTTTTAAACAAACTACAGAACGTAAACAAAGCTTCTCCAGTGATAAACTGACAGATGTTTGTATTTGGAGGCCTGTGGAAATCTACTCCTGCATTTCTCCTGGCAACAGCAGCTTAGCATCCGTTGCTTTGGTGTTCAGAGTATGTTACAGTCTGGATCTGAATGTCCCCCAGAACCTTCACAAATGTGGAAAGTGATTCCATCATGGGGGTGTTGTTCTCATGAGCAGATTAGCCCACTCGTGAATTCATAGCTGAAAGCACTACTAGGAGGTGTGAAGAGGTGGCTGAAAGAAGTGGATCACTGGAAAGGTGTCTCCCTCCCTGGCTCCTCCCTTCTCCCTGCTTGCTGTCCACGACAGGAAAAACAACTTTTCCTCTGTTCAAGTTCTTCTACCATGTTGTTTCTGTGTTTGAGCTGCTATCCATGAACAGAAACCCCTGAGACTGAGTAAAAAATTACACTCTCCTCTTTTAAGTTGTGGGTGTCATATATTCTGTCCCAGTGTCAAGAAAGTGACTAGAACAGAGTGACATACTATGAAAAATAATGAGAACAGACTCTTGTGATGTAAGTTAACTTGTCTTAATTATGCTACAACCTTATTCATTATGAAGATAGCATTATTTTCTTATCTGTGGTGAAGAAGAACCTGAGGCATATGGCTTTTAAGCCACATGGGCAGGTTGTGGTAAAGCAGGGTCTGGCATGGGGACACAAGCACTCACACTGACCACAACACTGTTGACCATTCTGCATGTCCAGCACTGTGTAAAACTCCAAGGAAAATGGAAAATGAGGAGGAATCCCCAGACCCGAGGACACTACCTCAAATCCCACCTAAAGGATGTGGTGTCGCCACGACCATAACACCAGGGCCCCCAACATTTAGGGTCTGAGTCTGTTTTAACAGCTCTGGACCTTTAATAACCTATCTGTCAGGACCAGGCTGCAGCTCTTTGTAGCCCAACAACCCCTTCTTGGAGCTGTCCGTGGTGCTGGATCTTTGTGTAGAGTCTGGTGGGTTGGGAGCTTATCCAGCCTTTACCAGCTGCCCTTGACTTTTTCTCATTTCCCACCCTGTGCACCATTCACTCTAAAATTCCTGGAAAGGTATTCTTTTCTGCCAGCATCAACACTCATTCTGACCTTCACCCAAACAACACATCTTCTCCCAGATCCTAGTTCATCCAATCTATCATGGGTGACACAAACGTGGGGATTAAGCATCTGGCTGAACCTGTTAATAGCTTTGTGACCTGGGTAAGGCGTTTACGTTCTCTTGGCCCCAGTTCTATAAAGTGGGATGATAATGGAGTAGATATTCTCTAAACTTATTCCCAAACCAGCGACACAAGCATCTTCTCCACAGGCTCTACTCTTTTCTCCACATCACTATGATGCTGTGCACATACTAATTCAGATGACCTGGAGAGGGGCCTTTACCTAGAAATTTAGAGTCTGGCTGGAGAAAGGAGATAGCATGACTGCTGATACTCATATCTTCTATGTATTTCTTTGCCTGATGGATTGGCCCACTCCAGAAGATACTAAAAAGCCATAAACCCACTTTGCAGTGGATGGTTAGGATATGGAATGCAAAAGAAAAGGTGGTTATTTAGAACACTACAGCACTCTAGCCTTAGAAGGCAAGAGCCATGTTAGAGTTCTTTGGAATGATGAGCAAGAGATTTAATTTTCAAATTCAGTTGCTGCTTTAAGTCTACTTTTTATGGTGAGTGAGTCACTCCTATCAAATAAAAAATGAAGTAGATCTCCAACTCAAGTGTTTCAAGAGACAAGGCTCACTCCCAGGATTGATTTCACCTCACTGTAGGTACTGTGACTCAAAAAATATTAAATCCTAATGAGCCAGGACCAAGCAAAGATTGATGAATGAACGGGGTCAGTCAAGTTCCACCTTTGTGATCAAGCATCTCCCAATCTCCCTTCTTCCCTTCCTCTCCCCCTCCCCGCTCTGTCTCTCTGTTTGTCTGCCTCTGTCTCTGTTTCTCTCTTTCTCCTTGTCCCTCTCAGTCTCTCTCTCTCCCTTCCCACCCTTCTCTCTCTCTCCCTGACCAAAGGCAACAACTCACAGCCTTCTCATTGGACCTTCTGCTCTCTTGTCTTTCACCACACTTTGGAGCAGTGCAAACCCCACCTGTTTCCATGATGATAGGGAAGGGCCCATAACACTATCATTAATCTCTGCAGCCAGCTCTCCGATAGATCTGTGTCTCTTCTCTCCCTACTCATTCTGTGCTCTTTCCCCATCCTTGCACAGTTCTTTTCATTCCTAGGACCTATTGTCCAGCTGCTCTTTGGCTCTATGAGATCTTCCACCAACTCTTGCTTGAATTAGCCAGGAGCTTGATGATCCAGTGACCTATTTCCTAAGCCCAAGTTCCATGTAAAAAACCAAAAATCCTGGCCTCCATCATCACAGGACTTCACATTCACAGACTGCAAGCATAAGAGGTAACTTAGCTGACCACCTCCTGACCTGCTGGGCAGATCCTCGCGTCCCTGTCAAGTCACTGTCCACCTCCCAGTGGGAAGCCCTCTGCCTGCCAGTGAAACCACCTGCATGAGTTCTAACCAGCACTGCCACTTAGAAGGTGTGTAACTGTGGACATTTCATGGGGCTTCTCTGAGCCCTAGCGCGTGTATGTTATACCGTTGTGTGTTCTAAAACATCTGGCCCATATGTGCTCTACAGTCAGTGCTCAGTTGATTACCATAGTGTGTATGGAAGCAAAATCGATTAAATCCTGCTCTCTCAATTCATAGAACCCAAGGTCTCTGACAAGGGAGACCCCTCTGGGTCCTTATGTTCCTAAGAAAACAGGCCCAGATAGGGGCAACTCAATAAACCACCCAGAGTAGCATCACCAACTCCTATAGTGCAGGACTTGAGTGTCATATTGTCTTGCCAGCTGACAGATCTTTGACTCCCCCACTTCCAATGCTGTCACTAGGGTCAGAAAGCAGAGTTGAAACCACCAAGATGCTCATTGGGGAAGAAAAGTGACTCTTGCAGCAGAGAAAGAAAAGAGGAAATTATCTGGTCCAGCACACCCAGATTCTATCTTGAATGTGTCCCTCACCCTTCACCGCACCAAGTAATTGCGCACATGGCTACCAAGATGTGACTCAGATAAGATGCTATGACCTACATTTGGAAAACAGAATAATTCACTATGCTAAATTTGACGTTGGGATTCTATATTTACAAATCCCATCCACTGTGGGATCCAGGACAGATACAATACTATTCCTGGGCAGGTTCAGAGGAGGTATCCTTTCTTATTTCCAGACTAATTAAAGCTCCCTGGAACCATAAGCTTGAAAGGGGTGATGAGGCATGTCAGAGATTGCAAGCTCAACTGTCACAGAGCCAGGAAGTCATGTCATTACGTGGAGAGGGACACAGAGTACTGTAGGGAACTGAAGGACAAGACTCAGTCAAAAGGAGACATCTTAGACTCACTGACAGCCAGTGACTGCCCCGTGGCAGGTGGACTCAGGGTTGCCCATCCAGGGGTGTGACCTTGATTGAGTCATTTAACTCCTCTGCCATTTGATTTCCTCCTCTATAAAATGAAGATAATTTTTAAAAACCCTCTATCTCAGGGTTGGAGTAAGAATGAAATGGATTATCCATTATGGCACGTAGAACACAGTACCCCATAGTAAGAGCTTAATAATTGTTAACTATTGTTAAGTCCATGGTTGGGAGGGGAAGATTCTTGAAGCAAATAAATGGCAGCAAAAGTATTCAAGGTATTGTCAGTAAAGAGGGGCTAATTGCACAGGATTAGACTGGATCTCTCTTTTTGCCAGGAACGATGACAACCTGTAGACTTGGGATTCCACTGAATATAACCACATTTGACTCTTGAGTGTATTTTTAATTTATTAAAGTTTGAGCAACTAATTCATTCTTATTTTTTTCAATTGAATTCTTTATTGGTACATTTTAAATACAGCTCACAATCACACTCACCATGGGGGAATTGCTACCAGTGTATGACATGAGTTAATTCTCATTTTTACCCATATTCGTTCTTATTTTATGCAGCAGGTTTGGTCAGCAAAGCATTTTCAGTTATGGAATCCTGGAGATAAAACAATGGGGCTCGTAGTGACAGAAAACTTGGAGGTCATCACTCTAAAGCCAGAATACAGAAGATCTGGATTTAGCATCCAATGCATTTAAGTCTCTGATTTCATTATAATCAGTCATGGAAGATGCTGGTGAGCCACTGCTTTCTTTTATTGGCAAGTTTTTGTTTATGAGAGAAAACTCATAAATAAAAAGAAAGAAGCCAGCATTTATCCTGCTCTTCTTAAAGAACTGATCCTCAGGCTAGCCAAACAGCAGATAATACTTAGAAATATATTCCTGGCAAAAAGTGAATACAGAGTTAAAGAATTAGCATGTCACCCTTGCAAACCACTAGTACAATTAATAGATTTAGGCACTGCACCTCAATAACTATGGATATCGCAAAACTTACACTTCCCACTATGACACAGTCTTACAAGAAGAAAGGCACAAAAGTCCGACAAAGCCTCCAGATGCAAATTTGCAGTGAACAGAAAATGTTAAAAGAACCTCAAGTATATAACAAAATACAGACTAGGAGAATTCTCTGGGGAAAACAACTCTGTCTCTTCCATGGTGCACGTCAAGGACATAAAGAGTTCTAAGGGAGCGATCTATAGATGTTACAAAACAGCACTATCAGTCAAAAGCAATGTTTGGATTTCATTCGGGTCCTACGGCAGGCAGAAAAATGGCCTCCAAACATATCCACATCCTCATCCCTAGGACCCGTGAACACGTTAGGTACAGAAAGCAGGCTTTGCACGCGTGGTTAAAGCTGAGTATCCTGAGAGGGAACATCATTCTGGATCATACAGGTGGAGCCACATCTGTCTTTCAAAGTGGAAAATCTTTTCTGGCTGTGTCTGAAGAAGCTACGACTACAGAAGACAGGCCAGAGACATGACAGGTTGCTGACTAGGAGAGGGCCGGAAGGCACCCATGACCCAGTGAAGACGAACAGCCTATAGGAGGAAAATGCACGGAAACAAACTTACCCAGACACTCTCTACAAAGGAACGTCCCTGGCTGACATGTTGATTTTAGCTTGTTGGTGGCCATGTCCAGCTCCTGACCTCCGTAATTACAGGCTCATATTGTTCATGCCACAGAATTTATGAATATGTGGTAACTGGTTACAGCAGTCCTAGAAAACTGGTATATAGACCTAAGCATGCTGGGTGTGTGTGTGTGTGTTACCTTTATGAGCATTCACAGAAAAGAAGACAGGGCAAGGCAGAGAATAAAACTAAACAAGAATCTGGCTTCAGCTAGAGACTGGCTCTGGGCCTGTCCTACAGGGGCTCAGGAGCACGGGTTGTATAGCAGACAGGCACCGCCTAGAAGCAAGGAATAAGGAATTGGTTCCCAGCACTATTCTGGCTCCCAGGGAAGCAGTTCTTAGCCAACAAAGCAATTCAGTGGAGGAGGAGACACTCTAAGCACCAGCTCCAGCACTCACAGCTCACAACAAGGGAGGAGGGTGAGAGGGGGTTTTCTAGGTAAAGAAATGGGAAGAGTCCATGGATAATTTAGGCAAAATCTAGCTTAAGAGTTGTCTGTAAGGACTGTGTGGCTTTTATTATTTGAAAATTACTTTCCACACCTATCACCTCGTTTGGGCCTCACAAAAATAAAACCTGGAGAGGAGTCAGAAGAGGCATTATCATTTCACAGAAGAGCCCCAGATGAACCTCAACACAATTACACTCCATCCAGGGAACCAAATGAACACAGCACATGCTGTCCTCTTTCATCTACATAAAATTCTTCAAAGTGAAAATGGGGGCAAAAAGCGAATCCGTGCATCATCAGGAGACAGAAAGAGGCAGGAAAGGCAAACAGAAAAAACACAAGGAAGGACGCGTTCACCATCTCAGTTGTGGTGATGGTCTCACGGGTATAAGTCAAAATTCATAAAATCCTAAGCTTTAAACATTTGTAATTTAATTACACCTCACTAAAACTATAAACCAAGTTTGAAAAAGAGAAAGGCACGTTCCGCAAATATTACCTTATATAAGACACCCCCCCAAAAAAAAAACTGCAAGAGAACCAAAACATACACTAATGTCACTCTATGAACAAATAGGGAAACTGAGTTAGAAAGTGTCCCTGGCCCCAAGATACACAGCTGGAAAAGAGCAGAGTGAGGCTCCAATCTAGGGTACTGTGCCAAATCCATGCAGCAGCTGGAAACCAAGGTGGCTGACGTGCTTAGCCAGGGCCACCTCCTCCTCCTGGCCCCCCAGCTAGTGGGATCCAGAATGCTCAGGCTGGCTGGAGCCCACAGCATCCCTGAGGGTTTAGAGCAGAACTCAGGAATCAAATGGCCGTGTGTTCAAATCCCAGCTCCATCGTCCTTGGCTGGGCACCCCAGTTACTTCCTCTGTGAAGTGAGAACTAAACCTGGGTGCCCTGCACGAGGCTTCTGTGACCAATCATGGGCCCGAGCCTGGCACCCAGGGTTGGGAGACATGACTTATCGTGGTGGCACCTCCCATGTGGGGAGCGTGAAGGTTAATCTCCTCTCCCGCAGTATCTTTGATTATAGTCCCCCCTCCAGAAGAAACCCTCCCCTCCTCCCCACCGAAACCGATCTCATGGCCACAACAGTAGAACTTGCCTGAGACTTATCTAAACCCAAGCACCATTTCCTTGGCCCAAAGTGCATGGTCTGGGGAGACAGAATTGAGATGAGTGCAGAAGGTCTCATTAATAATCCCAAGAGAGGGCCGGAGATTTAGCTCAGTGGTTCCAGCATCTGCCTCATAAGCGCAAGGCCCTGAGTTCAATCCCCGGTAACCACATACAATGCTGGGCGTGGTGACTCACGCCCACCAGCAATCAGCACCACAAACCACAGTGCCGGGCGTGGTGGCTCACACCTGTCATCCCAGCACTTGGGAGGCAGAGGCAGGAGGATTGCTGAGTTCGACTTGCCTGGACTACATAGTGAGCTGAGGGCCAGCCTGAACTACAAAGCGAGACCCTGTCTCAAAAATAAATAAATAAATAATAATTCCAAGAGAAATTGGGAGGTAGCCAAGATCAGATGAGCTGTACTGGCCCTCGGTGATCAGCATCCATGAAGACTGGTCCTTGCCTTCTGCTATTCCCTTGAAACCTCCTTGAGTGGAGGATCAGGGACAAGCCATCCCCTCACTGCTGAAGAGGAGGCACAGAAACAGGCCTAGAAGTGCACTCAAGGCTCAGGGGCCACAGTCCAGGGAGAACTACGATTTGGAGGAAAGTCATCTTCAACCCCCTCAAGATCCAGTGGTGAGGGGACCAGTCACTCCTAGCTCACAGCAAGAGGACTTCCCACCTGGTACAAAGAAACTAAGTCAAGTTAAACATGAATCCTGGCCTGTATGTGGCAGCTGTGTGGCTGGGACATAGCCATTAAAAGGAAGAGAGTGGGGCAACTGTGGAGGCCTTGGAAGTCTCAGGAAGCAGATCCAGGTAGTCCAACAGGGATATAGGAAGCCACTGGCTAACTCTGAGTTTTGGAATGATCACACGTGGCACCCGAAAGGCTTGAATAAATCTTGGTTGTTCAGCGTCCTTCCTATGAAAGAGGCAAGACCCTATTCCTTCTTGGGCACATAACACTGTTTCTAGGACACAAGCTGGAAACCAAGAGACCAAAACAGAAATCCCTAAGATTACATTGGTCGGGGCCACTCATCTCGAATAACAGGTCCAATATTGGTGGAAAGGAGTTGGGTGGCTCAGAGAAACCTACTGTATCAGAGTGGGGTGGCCTCAGGGATACCGCAGAGAATCGGCACTCCAGGTGTTATTCTTCTCTCCACCTCCCATCGCTGATGGTTTCTGTATATTGGCTGTATGCTTTCAGACCATGAGGCTTAGCTTATGGCTGCCAGCAGCACCTGGAGATACAGTCATTTAACTGCAGCCAGAGAGAAATAGGCTTTTCTGGTTCTCCTTGACCCACCAGTACCCAAGGAAGAGCTCTGATTGGCCAGTTTGAGTCATGTGTTCATTCCCAACTAATCACTTTTGAAGACTAAGGAAGATGGCTGCCTTTCCATATCAGTGGGGGGAATGAGAGAGCGGTCATGACAGAAGAGGAGAAGTTTCCAAAATGCTCTGCCTGGAAAAGGTAAGACTGGTCAAATGAGATATCCATTTAAATGTCCATTAAAAGGGATTCGAATGCCCATTAAAGGGGGTTCAAATTCCATTTCCAAAGTAAAAAAGTTAGCATGTTCAGAGCCCAGATGCCTAATCCTGCCTGTAAACTACCTGGTCCAGAGCCGCTGATGAGCCATTCTAGGGATCTCTCCATAGGTTGAGGACCCCAAGACCCCATCAGAAGTGGCAAAGAATGCCCTCAACATACAAGGGTTATAGAAGACTTCGATATAAGCTTGGGTACCAAGGGACAAGCGCATGTCAGATGCCCAGGACTGGAGATCAGGGATGAAGAATTAAGAGTCAAGTAGAAGGCAGAATGACCCTGGGTTAGTGTACTGTTTACTAGGCTCTGGGCACCTTCCTGAGACTTTTATCAGTGTTCACACATTTAAATTACTCAACAGCTTTCCAAGACAGGTAGCGTTAGTCTTTATGTTTACAAACAAACAAATATACTTTTCAAATAAAACTCAAGGTCACACCAGCCCAGTTCTGCCTCCAGAGGCCTGGCCGTAATTATGACCTTGTCTTACCTTACATGCATATCCAGTAATTCTGTGAGGATCCCATGGTCCACAAGCCCACAGCCACCAAAGGCATCTTTCTCTTGTTCCACTCATTCGAGTCAGATGGTGAAGATGTGGGGAGCCCTTGGGGCAGTTGCGGGGAATAGAGCTCGCCCACTTCCCCACCTTCCCCGGCTCAGTTCTCTGGCGCAGGCATGGCACCATCTTGACACTGCCTTCTCAGACTGGCATGTTCTGACAACAGGCTGGTAATTGGAAGCCACTGGCAGATCATTAGCCTCCTCCGTGGCTGACACTCGCAGCCTCCCTTGGCTTGTCGCGGAGGAATGTCAGATGCACTGTAGCTCTGGCTGGAAATGGGATCCAATCTGGCAAGTCACTGGCTGATCCAGACTCTGCTTTCTCTACGCCCTCGGGGCTTAGGGAGAATTCTGGGGAGGGAAAGGGAGCTTCAGCCTGGAGAGGCTTGACCTGAGAGGCAGCACGTGAAGGGGAAGATCCCAAAGGGTGCAGGGGATCTCAGACATACTCCACTGCACCTCCACCCACCGTGTGACCTTGCCCAGCCATTCACTGCCCCTGGACAATGGGGTTTAGAAAGGCACTCGCCTCCAAGTCAGACCAACCCAGGTGGGAGTCCCAGCTCCAACCTCACTGGACGGATGAACTTGGACCTAGCCTCTGCCCTCGAGAAATTATCTAAATCTCTGTTTCCCAATCTGTCAAATGGGCACAGAGACTCACATCACCTTGCAGACTTGTAGGGGAGATCTGTTGGGATCGGTAGCATCGCAGAGGCACTGCCTCTTTTTCTCTATGAGGAGGCACAACTTTCATCCCCATTTTACGGAGAAGGAAACTGAGGCCCAGAGAGGGATAATGGCATCATTGAACAGCTAGCAAGGAAGAATAATGGAGTCAGACCCAAGCATTCGGGCTCAGAGGCCTTGCTCTTGGCCACTCCACGCTGAACTCAAACACAAATGGAGGCTAATACTCCCTTTCCCTGAATTTTCCTAGTGTCCATCCAGCCTGGCCCATCTCCCTTGTTCAAGTCAGCAGGCAAGGAGTCTGTGGTGAGTCTTTGCTCCTGGGACCCCTGGATACAGCTCCTGTTTCCTGGCCCAAAAGTGTCTGACTCTCACAAGGGCGGCCTGGGCTTATTTTGCCACTGAGTCAGAAGCTTGCAGACACCTCTCAGGCTTTCCCTGAGGAGTGCCTGCCACTTCCAGCTTCGACAGTGGGGTCTCAGGGTCCATCCTCGCTGCCTTCCCCGCACTGTGGTTCCCGGGAGTCCCAAAGGTAGAGTGCTCCCAAAAAGGGCGGGTCTGGCACACAGACACCCACCCTGCCAGGCGGAAGATCCCAACCTGTACCTGTCGGGTCACTGCCGGGTCCCCAGAACCAAGCACAGGGCTTGGCCCCTGGGGGGCACCGGTGCCACAGCTGTTCAATGCACAAGTAAACATCACCAAGGGCCTGGGATGCGCTGGCTGCTGCCCTCCAGATCTGGATCTCATTTGATTATCGTGCCTCACTACGGATGAGGAAATTGAGGAACGCCATTGTCCTTCCTCTTCCTTCAACTAGATCGGGGAGCCAGGGAGGAACCAGCCCTGAGAACATCCTACCACAGCACCCGCACTGCTGTCCTGTTGAGACCTTCTCCGTGCCTGGCTCTCATACCTCCTACACCACTCCAGCCACAGGAGAAGCACAGGACGAATATTACCATCCCTATTCTGCAAATGTGGGTCCTGAGAGCCATGATGTTTAAATGTTTGGCTTCTGTGTTGCAGAGCCAGGATTCAAATCCAGCCCATCGTGAGTCCAAAGTACCAAGGACGCCATGTTACCTCTGCTCTCCCTTCCGGTGGGAACCGGAAGTGCAGAAGGTACTGCTTGCGCAGGGACTTACTTAGGCTACCTGGGCAAAGGGTTCCAATGGCAGTCCCCCTCGTCCTGTACCCGACCGCAGGAGAGAGGGCCTGGCTCCTCCTTCATACCCTGCTGAGAGCCCCTCTCTCCAGACCGTGGACCGACCCTGACTCCCCAGCCAGGCCCCTGGTGTTGAATGTCGTCCACCCTCCAGAAGTCCCAGAGATGGGCAGGCAGGGTGACATGGAGAGGGGACACTCACCAACCTCTCTGGAAACCTATATTTTACCCAAGGGAGAGGAACAAAAGGTCTCTACCAGCGAAATGGGAAAGGAAGACGAAGACACAATTGTCCTTGACAACTGGGTCAGAGAATACACTGTTGCCAGGGCAACAGGAAAGGAAGTGGGGGTGTCAGAGAACAGAAATTACTGTAGCACCGACTGTATGCAGAGAATCACTGTTCTGCAGCATAATGGAAAGGATTATGCACATTGGGAGTTATCAAAATGGAAACGTGGTCACAGTATTTTGTGTGACAATCACGGGATGAACAACATTATGGACAGTTCATTTAAATGACTCCCAAGTACCATTCTACTTCTTCTTCATTCCTACGGTTCTCATTTCGCCCTATTCAACAAACATATTTAATGCTGGACAATGAATGAAGACTTGTTTAAAGCAACCATCCATCATTCACTGGACTTCCCTCCTGTCTGGAAGTGTGGGTTATAACCTAGTCCCAAACATAAGACACAAGGAAAAGCTGTGTCTTCAGTGAGTGATGTTCCTACTCCCTCCAAAAAAGACAGAGGAACACATAAGGAACATCCCCGTCCTCCTTTGGCTGTCTGCCTTTCTTTATACACTTTTCTGTGAGGACGTGATGCTTAGAGCTGCAGCAGCCATTTTGTTGCCATGAGAGAAGTCACTACCGAGGCATCAAGGAAGATAACACAAAAGGATAGTAAATACCTCTCCCTTTGGTGACACTGAACTGTCTTAGAACTACCTTCCAGAAGTACCTTTCACTAGGCATCTTGACAAATAAATGTCTTTCTGGCTTCCGCTACTTCGGGGCTTTTCTTCCCTCCCACTTTGCTTCAGGACTTTTAGTAGCGAGTAACAGATACTCAAACCACAGTTGATCCTTGGTTTAGTACTATTCGCGTGATGATTTTTCAACTTTACAGCGCAGCAAAAGTGAGACACAGTCAGTCGAAACCGTATCTCCCTTTTGGAGTTTGGGGCTTTCCCCTGGGCTAACAACGTCCGGCCCAAGCCTCTCCCATGAGGCTGAGGCAGCAGCAGCAGCACCATTTCCAATCTACCTCAGGGTGCCCAGGGGAAAAACGGCTACTCCACAGGGTACTCAGTGGGGACGAGCAGCCGGTGAAAGGTATCCAACGCCCGGATGATGATGGTGACAGTTTCAACTTACTGTGGGTTTTCTCAGGGAGGGCATCATAAGGGGACAGAGAGATGTCAAGGGGCATCTGTAGTTGACCTGGGATAGGGAGCTGTCTGAGAGACATGCCGAGAACTCGGGGGGCGAGGCGTGGCTGGAGGGTAAAGCGCACCTCTGAAACTGGCCTCCTTCTCCTCCCCTACGGCTGACCACTCTCCCCACCTCCGATCCTGAGTGGCCCTTTGCAGAGTCTCAGCATCGTCCAGCCTGAGAGGCGGGACTTCCGGGTCTCTATTCCCAGCCCCAGGAAAAGCGCAGAAGGACCGAGAGCAGGCTGAGTACCTGGCCCGATTTACTTGACAGCCAGGATCGCGTGACGGCGGCCGCGCGGGGCTGCCTGGAGCCCCCCAGAAAGAGATGGATGGGAAGCTGGCCAGTTACCAAGACGGGAAGAGGAAGCTCCAGAGATGAATATATAAATATATCTCCCCTCCAGTTCAGGAAGGTCTGCAAACTACAATTTTAAGTGCTTCCCTATGTGTGGTTGGATTCTTTGTCTTTGATGCTACTGTATATTTTCTCACTTCCATACAATCTGCATTTAAAAGGAATCGGGCTGTGCCGCTTATTATCTTCTGACTCCGCCTCCCTGAACCTCAGCTCTAAGAATCAGCCTCTCCCTTTCTGTTTCTTCAAGTTGGGGGAAGGATTAAAAGGATAAAGCTGGTTACCATCCAGAACCCCCAAGTCGGGAGCCAACCTCCCCTTCTTGACTGCTGGCTCCCAGAGGTGGGCACCAAACTGTGCTTCCCCCCATAGCTCCCTGGGGGTTAACTAATGTCCCCCCTATTTGGAAATTGGGACTTCAGAGATGCTACCGAGTTAACAGGAGCTCTTATAGGGCAGGAGGGGGCTTTAATCCAGTGACCGGTGTCTTTCAAAGGATACAAAGATTTAAAACACTAAGGCCGGGCGTGGTGGCTCACGCCTGTAATCCCAGCACTCAGGAAGCAGAGGCAGGAGGATTGCTGAGTTCAAGGCTTGCCTGGGCTACATAGTGAGCTCAGGGCCAGCCTGAACTACAACGCGAGACCCTGTCTCAAAAAGCAAAAAGAAAAAAAAAAAAGATTTAAGACACTGACATACGGAAGACAACACAGAGGCAGAAGTTGGAGTTACACTGGTACAAGCCAGGGAACACCAAGCCCCCCGGAAGCCGGGAGGGTGCAGGTTAAGATTCTCCCAGAGGGAACCACGGTCCAACGAACACCTTGATTTTGGATTTCTTGCCTCCACAACTGGGAGAGAACAGATCTCTGTTGTCAAAAGCCCCTGAGCTAGCCGGGCATCGTGGCTCCCGCCTGTCATCCCAGCACTCGGGAGGCAGAGGCAGGAGGATTGCTGAGTTCCAGGCTTGCCTGGGCTACAGAGTGAGCTCAGAGCCAGCCTGAACTACAAAGCGAGACCCTGTCTCCCAAAAAAACAAACAAACAAACAAACAAAAAAGCCCTGAGCTGGTGGTAATTTGTTGGGACAGCCCCTGGGAAACAAATACAGTGGCTGATGGAGTCCTGTGTACTCGGTCCATTCTCAATGAATGCCCAGTGAGGGAGGAAGTGAAGGGGTAAATCAGGAATGGCGTCTTCCGGGGCTCAGCCGCACCCGCCTCGGTGTCCACAGCCAACGTGCAGTGGTCTCTCCAGTCGTTCATTGACTCGTCCATTCATTACTTCTCATTCCTTTTTATTGAGCTCCTGCCAGGTGTTCAATCCTGGCTAATCATCCCATTTTAACTAGAGTGAGAACGTGGGAAGTGGCCTCCTTTTTCCAGTCCCCAACCCTCCCACGCACCTGTGTTTTGATGGATGGCTCCCCAGAAGCCACCCAACCGCACTCACACAATAAAAGGAGAGACAAAAATTTAATAAGATTCCAAATTGCCTTCCCTGGAATTCAAATTGCTTCATATATTATGTCCATGATAACTACTGTAGTCCCTATTTTTTTTCTCAGGCCCCCTCCCTTCTTTTCTAATACCAGACAAGTTCCCGTGTTAATGAAGTCTAGATTTTCATTTAATAAATGTTGCGTGGGAAGCTTCATTATTTGCAACTCCATCAATCTAAAGCAGACACACAAATGCTTCTTCCTAAGTACCTAGGATCAATAAAGCATGGTCCTCACGTACTCGGGCCCTACACGCTGCCACCGAGAAGAATTCAGTAATTGAAAAGACCTTATAAATCAATACAGCCAAATTGAAAACTCCAAGAGAAGTCCCCATCACTCATGGGGCTGGTTGTGAAGACCGCTCCTTACCTTCAGCGGGGGAAAAACAGCACTAGGAAAAGATCGGAGGGCAGGTGAAAGAAAACAGATATTTCTATTTAATCCCAATCACTCGGTGGGGTTTAACCTGTATGCGTCATGTGGGTTGAATTTACCTTTGATTACTTGTCCTGGTTAATTTGCCTGTACTCAAATGTAAGTTCTCCCCACTCCAGACCACCAACCAATGCTTTTCCAGGAAGGCCAAGTTCAGTGCTCAATAAATGTGGATTTCAATTGGATTGCATTGAACGGAGAAGCTACTATTCTAGGAACTCCGAAGAATGGGGAATACAGTGCCCCTTTCTCCTTCAAGTTGCTTTTGTCGGACTAGGCTTTGCCCTGCCTGTAGGAACATAATTTTTGTTGGGTTTCCATAACAGTACGAGTTGCTTCTCTCTATCCGTTTCCATATTAGCTTCCTGGTTCCAGTCATAAAATCATCGTTAAAAATGGTGAGAAAAGGCCGGAGATTTAGCTCAGTGGTTCTGCAGCCTCCCTAGCAAGCGCAAGGTCCCTGGTTAGATCCAATAACCACATACAATATGATATTGGGTGTGGTGACTCACGCCCACCAGCA
>PVIC010040949.1:0-16449 GCA_004025085.1 Thryonomys swinderianus
GCGAGACCCTGTCTCAAAAAAAAAAAAAAAAAATTGTGGATGTAGGGGCCAGAGATTTAGCTCAGTGGTTCCAGTGCCTGCCTCACAAGCGCCAGGTCCTGAGTTCAATCCCCGGGAACCACATACAATGCTGGGCGTGGTGACTCACACCCACCAGTGATCAATACCACATACCACAGTGCTGGGCATGGTGGCTCATGCCTTTCATTCCAGCACTTGGGAGGCAGAGGCAGGAGGATTGCTGAGTTTGAGGTTTGCCTGGGCTATGTAGTGAGCTGAGGGCCAGCCTGAACTACAAAGCCAGACCCTTTCTCAAAAAGAAAAAAAAAAAAAATTATGGATGTCTGTGCAAAAATTGTAATCATTGAGAAAAAAATTTGCACAAAGGAATTCTGGTGATTATACTATAAAGCAACCTGGGAATGAACATTACACTTAAAGCATATTTTGATGACCTTAATTTCTCCCACGTTTGTTTAGTTCCAAAATATGTTAATCTCTAGGATGGCAATTATGAAAGAAACATTCAAGTTCATAAGAAATGTGCATCTATATTCAGGTTAGTCTATAATCTTAAATTTAGAAACTCAATAGCACTAGCATAAGCAAGGCAAAATGTTATTGTCTCTGAAGTCTCACAGAGATCAAAGGTAAGCAGTCCAGGTGATGTGTGGTGAGGCATCTTTTTAAGTCTTCTACCTTCTGCTTTTCCAGCCTGAGGGCTCCTCATAGACACAAAATGGCTTCTTCAGAGCATATTAATATATCTCCACCTCTGGTTTAAAGAAAGGAGAGACAAAAGGAACAGCGTAAACCAGAAGCCTATACCAATACTTTCTGTTTGTATGCCATTGGGTACATTTGCAAGGAAAGTTGGAGAATGTATTGTTTTTAACAGGGCCTGGTGTTACCCACTATAGAGAGGAAGGAGAGAATGAACAGGATGCAGACAACTCAGTCTTTGACCCATGTCAATAAGCTAACATCGTTAACAAAACTTAGTATGCTTTTACTTACTAATGACCAGCTGTTTGATATTTCTCAAATTAAGAAAAAAGAAGACGTCATTAATCAGTTTGGAGGTGAATTTATGGTACCTGGGAGCATGTATGCACAGTCACACATTTTTGATCATCCTAGCCTCTATAAAAACAGGGTGATATCTTCCTTTGCACTCTGATTGGGTGCTTTGTTCAGGATCTCTCTTTTTTTTTGGAATAGTGGTTGTCATAGGGGACTCTCTTCTCCATCACTGCATGGCCTGTTCAACTGCAAGTGTGCTGTAGCATATATGGTCCTTCTGGGACAGGATGTTCTAGGGCAGGAGCTCATCCTTGTGTGACAGTTTCTGGGTCTTATCTCAAGAAGGACAGTAGCTCCCTGGCCTGAAACCATTACAACTCAGCACTCAGTGAACTGTAGAGGGGGAAATTAGTTCTCAATTTTGCCGTTTTCAAGTTTTCTAAACAGGAGCTTCTAGACAATGAGGAGTAATAAATATAGTCTTTTATGTGGAGCTAGTTCAGGAGGGAGGAAGGAAGAACTTGATGCTGCCAGGAAGTCCCTTGGGGTGGAGAATTCAGACACTCTAAGAAAAAGGGTGGAATAGGGTCCTAGGAGTAATTTATGGAATGTTCGGAGTACTGTACTTAGGAAAACACCTTGTTTGATGATAAGATTTTGTTAATATATTCTTCATCATCTGAATCTAGTCAAGATAGTACGTCAAACAAATTTAAACAATTTAAACTGAGGGACTTTCTACAAAATACCAGGTCTGCCCTTTTCCAAAAATGTCAGTCATAAAAGGTAAAGAAAGGCTAAGGAAATATTTCAGCCAAGAAGACTAAAGAGGCATAACAAATTAATGCATTATGTGATTATGGGTTGAATCCTAAGTTAGGGAAAAGAGATTATTGGGACAGTTGACAACATACAAATGTGAGCAGCATGTTCAACTACATGTTAACCTTCTTGATTTGATAATTGTTCCAAGGTTATGTTCAAACTTGCAGTTATATTTATGTATCTGAAAGTGAAGAGAGCATGATATTCATAGATCACTCTCAAAATGGTTTGGCAGAGAGGCAAAGCTGATGTGGTAAAATATCAACAATAGTGAATTGGCTAATGCATCTCTAGTTTTTTCTATATCTTTTCCTGCTAATTTTCTTTAACTTTGGAATTATATCAAAATAAAATGCTAAAAACCATCCATAGAGAAGACTGACTTACTCTGTGCTGGACACTGATCTAAGTACCATAACGCCCCAAACTCCTTGCTTTTGTGGGGCCCACAGGACAAACTAAGTAAAATATATTGGCTGGTGATAGGTAGTATGGAAGGTAACAAGGACGGTACAAGAATGAGAAAATTGCCGACTGAGGCACAATGCAGTTTTTAATAGGTAGTGGCCCTATTCTTTATTTTTTTGTTTTTTGTTTTTAGAGGTGTCTCAGACCTTCACAGTTTCACTGGTCTCTTATTCTAGACTTACATAAAGTGCAATGGTTTGGTGAGACTCTTACCACTTGGTGTAGGAGATTCTACCACCCGCCTCTTGTCTCCCATCTCAGGCTTCTCTGTGGGTGACAAAGTGCTGGCCACACACCCCAGGCATGCACAGAACCAGAAGTGCAGGTCACCAGCTATTCATTCACCAGTATGGGACAGGAACTGATGGGTACATGCTTCCTCTTTTTTCCTCCCATCCCCCTATAAATGGAGAAATATTTCTGAAAGACTTCTCTGTTGGTCCTGTAGGCCTGTGTGACCAGTCGCCCTACTTTACATTTCATCTCTCATACCTATGTTAGTTCTCTATCTTCCCCACTTGCCTCCTTGTCCCCTTTCTTACAAGACCCACTGAAGTTCTCACAATCAGTGTTTGTTTTAGATTGTTTCCTGAGAAACTGAAGCTAAGAGAGTGGCAAGCAAGGGTCCATGGGAAATATATCTTTTATTTAATGTGATAGAATTCATTCATATCATCTCTCTTCATTTTCGAGGAAACTGAATCACGGGAAGGTGATGACACTGTCCACTTTCTCCCTGAAGTAGGTAGGTGGTCTGAGTTGCACTTGTTTTCTGAGCCTCTTCCCACTCACGGCCTCTTCTCTCTGATTGCGTTTTCTATTGCTATTTTTTAAAGTTCCAGTGTCTGTCAGCTATTTCAAAGGGAACCTAACAGCCTTTTGGTTGGTGCTGGGATCTTAGTGTTAGCAAAGATTAATTCCGAGGGCCATGGTGCTAGTGATAGTAAGACGCTTACTACATCAGTCAGGATAGACGAGCTTTTGCTTGCCCTCACAAGCAACCTAATGATTTAAGGACTGAAAAACGATTCACTCCTTGCTTATACTACATTTCAGGACATGCCATGCAGAACAATGGGGAATTTCAGCTCTGCAATGTTTTATGATCATTGCTGAAGGAGCTGCCACCATCTGGTGCATGGCTGGCTATTGTGGCAAAGAAAAAGAGTATGCTGGAGTCTCGCATCAGTGAATCAGTGCTCTGCACAGGGGTTATAAGTGCTACATTCTGTAAAGTTTTAAATGCTACAGAACAGCCAGGTCAACCCCTCCCAACCCAGGACAGCCATCAAGTGACCCCATCAAAAATCTATCAGGCTGAATATCAGAGATGGTTATTGAGCAGCACTGATGACTATCACAGAGGAGAAAACCCAAAGGGGAAACGAAACTTAAGTGACAGAGGCAGCTCTCGACAGCCAGGACCTTATCCTTATTTAGAATGTCTTCTCTTACCAATGGAGACGCTATCCTTTAGGTCTGCATGCATACACACATAGACACAATTTAATTTAATATCTGCCTGTTGTGTTCTGAGTGTTTTGATTAAAAACCTTTTCAGGGGCCAGAGATTTAGCTCAGTGGTTCCAGCGCCTGCCTTGCAAGCGCAAGGTCCTGAGTTCGATCCCGGTAACCACATACAATGCTGGGCGTGGTGACTCACACCCACCAACAATCAATACCACATACCACGGTGCTGGGCGTGGTGGTTTACACTTGTAATCCCAGCACTCGGGAGGCAGAGACAGGAGGATGGCTGAGTTCGAGGCTTGCCTGGGCTACATAATGAGCTCAGGGCCAGCCTGAACTACAAAGCGAGACCCTGTCTCAAAACAAACAAACAAACAAACAAACAAAAAACAAAGAACCTTTTCAGGTTTTTTTAGGGAGGAATGACTCTAATATTAAAACACAGGCTTCAACCCCAGTGAAATAAATGTTGACATTATTTTTAACCTCAACACAGTTGTCTTATTGATAATTTTATTTGTATAAAATAGTCTATAAATTACCTAAGTAAGACCACAATGAAAAGAGGTATCATTAGCCTTTATGATATTATGTTTTAAATATATCTGCAGGGGTAAATTTTGTATTTTAGGCCTTTAATGGGGCAGAATTTAAAAGAAGGCTTCTATACTGTCTTGCTTCTTTGTTCTAGATTTTACAGCATTGGAAAAGATTGATTTTAAACTTTTACTTGTGTAAAATGTATCTTTGCTATTGTTTGAGCAATGGCTTGATGCTGGTGTCATAAATATTTCTGAAATTAGCTGCTTTTTAGTTGGGCGGCATCTTCCCAGCTTATTGACAATAATGTCACGTTGGTATCGTTGCCGAAGAGAGCTGATTACTTTGATGACTATTAATTCTTCCTTGTCAGCAGAGCCTGCCTCTTTCTCACAGTAGAAAATTAAATTGCTCTCATACAGGTTGCACAAAACTTATTAGTTGACCCTTGGTCCTTTTTTCCTCTTGTTATTTGGAAATAAATTATTTCACGGTTTATCTTCGTATCTCCCAGATAGCAAAGTTAGATGGCATGTGATTACCACAGCTGTCTTTTTATTTTTCTAATTAAAAAAATGTTCCTTCCCAGTCTTAGGCACTATGGGTCATCCATAAATTGTACAAAGTAATAGCAGTAAGGGTATAATACGTACCAGTGTTTCTCTTGGGCCATGTCTTGCCAGACAGTAATAATTCAACATGTAATGTGTCACGGAGTTCCAAGAATGGCTCTGGTAGGCAAGAGACACCTATTTTAAGTCTTTGCTGGGGGTCTACAGAGATCAGGTTATTATCATTGAGGATTATTAGCCTCAAATTATCCTGGGCTGGGAAAAGACTGTTCATTTATTTAGTCAGTCAATCATTTATTGTTTAAGTGGACTTTATTTTGAAGCTCGGGGTGGGCAGGTAAATGGCATAGTTTGATTTGAATGTTGGGAAAACCACGCTATTTGCAGCGGGGAAGCACAACAGTATATGACAGAATGAGGAAGAGACTGGGGAGAGTGGAAAGATTTGTAATAGTTCGAAAGCAGAGCAGCAAGGCAATGAGAATGGAAATCAAAAACAGTGGTGGTGGGGAGGGTGAGAGGGGGCAGACTGGAGAGCTGTCTGGACCTGGGACCTACATGTGCTGCTTTGTTGGAGGCGAGAAGATGAAAGGGAGGCACTGAGGGGAGGCTTGGGTACCGAGCACGGGCAGCCTGGTGGGTGGTGCAGACTTTCACTGAGAGAGTTGCTGCCTGAGGAGTGTGTGTGTGCGTGCGCGCACGCGTGTTTACGGTACTGAGTTAGTATTGGAGATGCTGCTGAGGGGGATAGAATGAGGTAATGATTTGAATCTGGAGAGCAGTTAAAGGTTTCGTTTAACACATTTTACTGCTTCCGGGCTCTGGCTTTAAGTATGGGATTTGATGAATTCTCTACAAGTAGTAATTAAAGCCACAGTGGGGAGGAGATCAAGTCAGGACTGTGGTGGTGTGAAGAGTCCCTCCATCTTCAGCTCGCTTTGGACTCCGCAGCGGCAGCGAAGCGTGTTGTTTCCCACCCCAACACGCCTTCCCCACCCCCACCTCCCAACCCCGACCCCTTTCTTTACTCGGCCCCCTGCAACCCCGCTTAGTCTCTGCACTGAGATTGCTCTTACCAGTGGGTTCTGTGTTGATATGTGTTGGGCACACTTCTGTTCTCTACCGGGAAAGGCCAGGATGGGGGGCATTCCCTCAGCTCCTCAAGACTCCTTCCTGATGCTCTGAGTTGAGAGAACACCTCTTCGTCCCTTTCTGTGTCACATGCAAAGCCCTGTCTGGGCACTGAGACAATGTTGTTTATGTCTCAGTCTGAATCTCATGGTGTCCCCTGGGAAAATGTCTCAGTGTTCGCTTGCCCCTCCTTGGCATTAGGCCCACAGGCCTCCCACCTCCATGAGGTATACAGCCTTCCTCACACAGTGTTCCTCCAAAACAAGCTCTGGTGCAAATCATCATCACAGGCTGCCTTGTTTATTGCTAAGGAGAGTAAGCATTTAAAAAAGGCCTGGGTTGCAGCTCAGTGCAAAGGCCCTGGGTTTGATACCCAGTCCTGCAACAACCACACAAAAGAAAGAAAAAATAAAAAGTAATACACAGTTACTATAGGAACTGTACAGATCATTCAGAAAATGCAAAAAGATATAAAGGCAATAAAATTTTCAGCAATAATTATTCAGAAATTATACTGTTAAAGTTTTTAATGATTTCCTTCCTACTTTAGTCTATAAATCACACATACATTTTATTTTAAAAAATAAGATTACAGGGCAGGAGATTTAGCTCAGTGGTTCTGGCGCCTGCCTTGGGATTCGGTCCCAGTAACCACATACAATGCTGGACGTGGTGACTCAAACCCACCAGCAATCAGTACCACATACTACAGTGCTGGGCGTGGTGACTCATGCCTGTAATCCCAGCACTCGGGAGGCAGAGGCAGGAAGATTGCTGAATTCCAGGTTTGCCTGGGCTACATAGTGAGCTCAGGGCCAGTCTGAACTACAAAGCAGGACCCTGTCTCAAAAAAAAAAATTACACATAGACATTACATACAGTGTTGAAAATTAGGTTAAAAGAATATTTCCATTGTTAATAAATTATGGCTTTTTTTTTTTTCTTGAGACAGGGTCTTGCTTTGTAGTTCAGGCTGGCCCTGAGCTCACTATGTAGCCCAGGCAAGCCTCAAATTTAGCAATCCTCAAACTCAGCATAGAATACGTACCAGTGTTCTGCCTCCCTAGTGCTGGGATTACAGGCTTGAGTCACCAAGCCTGGCTATATATGGACTTTTTTGGGAGCTAAATCTAGGATTTCATGCATGCTAGACTTACATTCTACCATTGGCCTGTACCTCTAGCCCCAACATGGACAAAATTTTTAATGGAAAAATATCTTATTAGGCAGATTACTCTAATGCATTCTTTTTTCACAGTTGGGTTGCTTCCACTTGTTTATATTGTAAACAAAGCTATGACAAACAGGCTATACCAGGTCACTGTGCTTTTGTCATATTTTATCTTTCAAAAATACTCCTGGAAATTAAACTATTAAGTCAAATTATTTACATTATAAAATCTAAATCATAGTGCCAAAATCCTCTTCCATTCAATTCTACCAATTTGTACTCCTGCTCATAACACATGAGAGTGTCTGTATCTTTGTATTTTTTTTTTTTTGAGACAGGGTCTCACTTTGTAGTTCAGGCTGACCTGAGCTCACTATGTAGCCCAGGCAAGCCTCAAACTCAGCAATCCTCCTGCCTCTGCCTCCCGAGTGCTGGGATTACAGGCATGAGCCACCACGCCCAGCTCATATTTTTGACATATTCTGTTAATTTTTTTGTTAAACATAACTAGTGGTGTTTGCTTTATTTTTTTCATTTATTTTTGTAATTTTATTATGGTAAGAACTTTTGACATGAGATCTATTTTCTTAACAGTTTTTTCAGAGCACCATATGTTGTTATCTAGAGGCACAATGGTTTTCTGATCTTAGACACCTTTGACAATAAAATAGGGAATTAAGTACATATTAGTGATTTATTTTAGACCTTTTTTTTTTGAGACAGGGTTTTGCTTTGTAGTTCACACTGGCCCTGAGCTCACACTGTAGCCCAGACAAGCTTCACACTCAGCGATTCTCCTGCCTCTGCCTCACGAGTGCTGGGATTATAGGCATGAGCCACCATGGCTGGCACTGTGACATGTGGTACTGATTGCTGGTGGGCGTGAGTCACCATGCCTGGTATTGTTGTATGTGGTTACAGGGGATTGATCCAGGGACCTTGTGTTTGCTAGGCAGACACCGGAACCAGCTAACTGAGCTAAGTCTTTGGCCCCTATTTTAGACTTCTTAGACAATTAAGACTTATTTCATGTTATAAATCTGAACAGATGTTTGTAGATATTTGTATTTCTTTGTGTGTGTGTGTATATATCAAGTTCCTCATGGATTTGGGGAGTTGCCTGGTTTTCTTTTGGAGGGTTTGTAGCCAGATTTAATATATTCAGACAAGATAACCATAATCACTACTGTCATTATTTAGAGAGAAATTGATTACTGAATGGCATGTTATCATACTTCCTGCATTAGTACCATCAAGGTGCTCGACAAAATGTGGCCTTAGAGATTTTGATGTTTTTGGTCTGTGAGGGGCCGGAGGTCAGGTCAGTGGATGGTGCTGTGGTGAGTGCCTCTATCTTGCTTTCCATTATGGGAGCAATTCAGCAGATGTACTCTTTTCCGGCCTTGTACTTAATGCTTTTCAAAAGCAGATGAAACATCAGACTCTGATGACATATCACCGCTCTTGTACTGACATGGACAGTGTGACATGACAGTGAGGGTGTCACTGTCATATGTGTCACTGAATCACTAGCTACCTCCCCCACAAGTTAGGTACTCAGTAAATATTACTTGACTGATCAAATGAATGAATTTCTTCTATTAAAAATGTTAACTTCTAATTTTTAAAATTATTAGTATATGTTTGCCATACATAATAATTACAGTCTTCTTGGGGAATTATGATATACAAATCACATCATCATTTTTACTGCCTCCTTTCTCTTCCTTTTCCCAGATTCCTTTTCTGTCTCTACAAAGTCTACCCCCCTATTGCTTGCTATGTCTTTTTTAGTTTGTTCTTAAAATGATTTACTTTTTGGACTTCTCATAAGAGAGGCCATGTGATATGTATGCTTATGCCCAGCATGAAATGAAGTTTTAAAAATTCTTCCATGGGTTTTAGAGAATTTATTTTCCCTGGGGCCAGAGATTTAGCTCAGTGGTTCCAGCACCTGCCTCGCAAGCACAAGGTCCTGAGTTTGATCCCGGTAACCACATACAACAATGCTGTGTGTGGTGACTCACGCCCACAGCAATCAGTACCCCATACCACAGTGCAGGGCGTGGTGGCTCACGCCTGTAATCCCAGCATTTGGGAGGCAGAGGCAGGAGGATTGCTGAGTTTGAGGCTTGCCTGGGCTACATAGTGAACTCAGGGCCAGCCTGAACTACAAAGCAAGATCCTGTCTCAAGAAAAAAAAAATTCTTTTCCCTGAGAGTAAAGTCATGTTCTTTTTCTGTTTGCTGCCTAGGGAATTAAGTCTAAACTCCTTAGTCAGGCATGATATGCTCTCAAATTTTACTCTTTAGAGAACTACTAGTTTTTCACCTGATAGCAGTGGTCTAGCTAACATAGATGATTACTCCTTATTTTGATAAATTAGACCTTTGATTCTTCTGCTGTTTGCTTCCCTCTGATTTGGACCAGTGATAGGGAACCTTTTAGAGCTTTCAGTGATAAAAGTCAGTGGGCTGTGGCACACGTACCATAGGTTCGTCTCCTGTGGACCACGTGCTCTGTTACATTTTCTCTGAGATTACTTTGGTGAACATTGTCATGGCTCCCCCTTTGTCACTTCCCTAATTTTCCATTTAAGAACCATGTCTCTTCCACTAGGGAAGATGGTCAACACTATTACTGGCCTTAAATGAGGAATAGAGCAGGTAACATAAACCTACCTCCAGGTCATACGTGCTGATTGAGGGATAGGTATGTGACTCAATTCGTACCACAAATGCAGACAGAAACAAATATTTGCTGGAGATTGTCCCGGTTCTCTGAAGGAGACAGGAAGCCATGGAAACTGCTGGCAGCCATCATGGGTGGAGGGAGCCAGCACAATGGGAAACAGAGGGAGAAGCTGGTGTTCAACAGTATCTGTGTCTCACAGAGCCCATGATTGACTAAGCTTTCAGTGGTGTCCACCAACAAATTCTCTGTTATTCCAGAAGGCTGAGGGTATTTTATTACTATTTGCAAAGATCTTGCCCCTCTTCTCATAAAATGGCAACTCATTTTCTGTCCTCAGCATTTTCTCATGGCACTTTCTATATACATCCTGTGGGTGCCTAGAAATAATATGTGATCTGAATAAATATAAATATATTTATAAATTGCTGTAGGATCTAGTATAATGATTTGTCTATAGTTTTGGTTAAACCTGTTCATTAAAGAATCACATGAGTCTTTCAAGGATAGGTAGATTTTAGTGGGTCCATCTGGGTTAGAGGGTTTACATTATTTCTGTGGAAATTTTTATAGTATAGTTTAAAAACTTTATATAAATGTAAAAGCTAAAACATAAAACTCTTGGAGGAAAACATAAGGATAAATATTCATGACCTTGGATTTGGCAGTATACAAGAGACATGATAGTAACAGCACAACACATAAATAGACTATCAAAATTGAATATTTTTATATGTCAGAGTATTATCAATAAAATATTTCTCCACAGAAAAATACTTGGAGTGAAAATACTTGCAGATATTGTACCCGGCAAGAGTCAGAATCTATATAGAACTTTTACAGCTCAGTAAAGAATTTAAATAATCCAATTAAAAATGTGCAAAAAAAAGGACTTGAATAGACATTTTTTTCTAAGAAGTTTTACAAATGGCCAAAATCCATATAGAAAGATGATCACTGTTATTAGTTGTTAGGGAAATAGAAATCAAAAGATACTATTTTGTATTTACAGGGATGGCCATAATCATAAAAGCAGAATGGAACAAATGTTTACCAGGAGGTCAGGATTCAGCTCAGTGGTGCTATGCCTGGCTTGCAAGCACAAGGTTATGAGTCCAATCCCTGGTACTGCCAAAAAAAATAGTTTACCAGGGATGTAGAGAAATTAGAATTCTTGTGCACCATTGTTGGGCATTTAAAATGATTTAGCCACTGTGAAAACAGGTTGGAGTGTTCTTAGAAGGATAAACATGAAATTATCATATGCCTCAGCAATTCTACTCATTAGTATATATCTGAAATAACTGAAAAAGAGTTAAGCACATGTAAATACATGTTTATAATAGTACTTTCTATGCCCTATATCCCACAAGTAGAGTCATACAAATAAATGCTCCTCAACACACAAATGGATGTTAGTTGTGCAATATAAAAATACTATGAAATATTATTTAACCATAAAAAGGAACAATGCCCTGGTATATTCTATTGTGTATGTACCTTAGAGCCATTATGCTTGGTAAAAAAATGCAAAAACATAGATGAAAAATGCAAAAACATAGGTGACAAATGCAAAAGATTGCATATTTTGTGATTCCATTCATATGAAATATTCAGGGTAGATACATAGACACAGATTAGTGATTAGTGATTGCCAGGGTTTGGGTTGGGAATGGGAACTTAGTAACTGCTTAATCAGTGTAGAATTTCCCTTCAATGTGGTAAAAATGTTTTGGAATGAGATTGAGGAGTTGTTTATACTAAATGCTACTGAATTGTTCACTTAAAAATGGCCAATTTTGTGTTATGTGAATTTCCTTTCAGTGACAGCAATGAAACCTTATATGCATGAGTCAGAAGGAGCAAAATATACTGACATATATTTAATGCTTAGCTACTAAGTGGTTTCCCAAATCCACTTAATGGATACTCTAGTTCTTAGCAAAGCATTCAAAATTTAAAAGGCAGACAGCAGTGTTACCTATATATTGCACATGTTTTGCTAGTGCTGGGGAACATGGGCACAGCTTTAATCACATTGTCTCACAGAATGAGAAGTTTGATTTTCCCGAGATTATAGTTTCCTTTTAGTCCTGGAAATGCTATCAGTGAGAGGGTCTTAGTTTAGGGTTCACATGTTTGCAGTTGATATTACCAACAATCTCTGATGCATGGTGATATTCTTTCTCAATAAAAAGAGAATAGACTTAAGCTCAAAGTCTTTGTTAGCTGGTTTTAATATCATTTTGTTTTCAATGTGTTTGTATTTTTATCCTCCATTTATATTACAAGACACCTGTGTTCTGCTTTTTTGATTTGCATTATACTTTGGGTAGCAAGGTAAAATTTCCTCTTTCAATTTCTTTACATAGAAATGTGAGACAACATAAAGAAAACCATAAGTAATGATACTATACATAGAATAAAGATGTGGTGGAATAGAGGAACTCAGAATAGGACACATTGGCATGGAAACAGTCCAGGTTTGGAAGATGAAACCCTGAACCTCTTGTTACCCATGCAACTCTGGACATCACCAACTTTCTCTGCACTGCGGGCCCTGCCTGTCTTCATTGACTTTTTACGCAGGGCCTGTAGTAATGTTCATTATGATCCAATGACTGTTTGTTTTGGCAGCTGTATCACGGAGGCTTGGTGCCCTGCAGCTGCATTCCTCGGAGCCCCTGGACAGCACAATTCTAATAAAGTACAGGTGGTACGAGGGAGGTGTGCTCACAGATCTGGAAGGTGTGAGGAGCATGGCATTCTGCCGGCAGCAGCAGCAGCAGCAGCAGCAGCAGCAGCAGCAGCTGACAAGTAGAGTTGGGTAGCCATAGATCTTTGCCGTGAAGTTGCAGTGGCCCTGGCAGTCACAGCTGCTGAGCTGCAGGACAGCTGGGCAGTGATTAACACTTCATACTGCAGCTTCTGATCTCGGAGCACAGCTGCTTTCGGACTGGATCTGTAGCTGGAAGTGGTGCCCCCCAACCTTCGCCTGGCCACATCCTCTAAGGGTTTTATACACACCTGATTCCCTAAATTGAATAGCTTTCTGCTGGTAATACCATCAGCAATTTCTTTTTTCTTGACCGAATCCTCACTGAAATATCACTGGCTTCCTTGAACTTAGAGAAAACTGATTTTTAAAAATAATAACATAATAATTGTTAAGGTTCATCAGTTGTTTACTGGTTACTAGCCATTGGGCTAAGCATTGTTCATGCATAGTCTATTTTCGTTCTCCCTCCTACTTGTCCATGTACAGGGGAACAAACTGAGGAGCGTTCTATTCCTAAGCTACCTCTCCATCGCTTTTAATTTTAATTTGGAGACAGTCTCATTCAATTGCCTTGGCTGGCATCAAATTTATAATTCTCTTCCCTCAGCTGCCTGAGTAGCTGGAATCACAAGTATGTGCCACCATGGGTGGCTCTATGTTGGCTTTTTTTTTTTGCTTTTTTTTTTTTTTGAGACAGGGTCTCACTTTGTAGTTCAGGCTGGCCCTGAGCTCACTATGGTGCCCAGGCAAGCCGCCGCGAACTCAGCAATCCTCCTGTCCCTGCCTCCCGAGTGCTGGGACTATGTTGGCTTTTATAAGGAATTTATGAGGTAATTTCTGTTCCTCATTCTGTAGCACGATAAACTGAGTCAGAGGGTTACAAATAATGTAAGTTTGAATTGAGGTGTTCTGACTCCCCATTCTAATGTCTCCTCCAAAGTTTAGGTCAAGTGTGTGATAAATCTGCTTTCATTCTGAAACCGGAAGTTGCTGAGAAAGTGTTGATTTTTAAAGCATGCGTACTGTGTGTCTCTTATAAGGTCAAATGGGTGGGATGTGGGACAGTATCACAGTTAAACACACTGAAAGTCCTGCAGCAAAATTGATTACTAATATTAAACAAGATAACAACCATAAATAACCCAAAAGAAGGACAGTTGCTAGCAAAGGAATTCAGGTGTCACCCTGAAATTTTAAAAACCTTTTCGTTATTTTAAAAATCTTCTAGTTCTCAGAGTTTTGTTTTGTTTTGTTTTTGAGACAGGGTCTCGCTTTGTAGTTCAGGCTGACCCTGAGCTCACTATGTAGCCCAGGCAAACCTCAAACTCAGCAATCCTCCTGCCTCTGCCTCCCGAGTACTGGGATTACAGGCGTGAGCCACCACGCCCCGCACTGTGGTATGTGGTATTGATTGCTGGTGGGTGTGAGTCACCATGCCCAGCATTGTATGTGGTTACCGTGATTGAACTCAAGGCCTTGTGCTTGTGAGGCAGGTGCTGGAACCACTAAGCTAAATCTCCGGCCCAGTTCTGCAGATTTTAAAAAATGCATTTTAGCGGTTTAGGGATGTAGCTCAGCGGCACCGTGCCTGACTGGCAAGCACGGGGTCCTGACCTAGATCCCTGGTACCTGCCCCCCCATGCAATATTAGGACCAAAGAACCTATAGTTTCCATGAAGTATAAAATTGATAAAGAAGCTGAATAGATTAAAATACATATTTTGTTAGCCTACTGTTTCATTTTCATTGAGTCTTCAGTTTGGCTGCCAGAGACCCCTACTTCTTTCCTTTTTTAGTCAAAGTATGTGGGAACGGACTTATTTTATATCTAGGCCAAATGTAATTACAAGCACTGTGTCTTTGATTGAGGTCATTATGTCTTTTTCACAAAGCCTTATTTATCACCCTACCTCAAAGGAAAGAACAGACAAAATTAGAAACTTAGCAGTAAAATAAAAATTCTTGTGAACACCTGAGGATCTGCTACAGTTTACCTTGGTCTTTGTGCAAAACATTTCTGTTGATTTTGATGACATTATTTATTACAGTTTTGGCTAAAACATAGGTAAAGATAGTTTTAGCAGTTTATTTTTAATCAGCTTATCCAGTTATCTACAGATTAATTAGCAAACCATGCTAAACTCTGTGGTTAAGACAATTTATTATTGCTGTCCTGCTCTTGGGTTGATTGCGCTTGCCTGACGTGTTCTCCTTGGCTTAGGTATTGGGGCTCCAGACATTTGGAGGCACGACTGCTGGCCTTTCTGGATGCCTTGCCCACATGGCCAGGAGCTGACCAGGGCTCAGCTGAGTTTCTCCATCTATATATGGTCTCTCCGTGTAGCTTGGGCTTCTTTCAGGATAGTGTTTAAATTCCAGGAGGGAGGGCCAGGTATTAAAGATACCAAATATCAAGAGGGAGTGCGCTAAAAATTTCAAAGATCCAGGTGAAAGCTGGGAGGCTTAGACCTAGCCTGAGAAATCATTCGGTAGCCCTTTTACCACAGTGCTTTTTGGGACCAAAAACCAGTCGCAGGACCAGCTGGGATTCTAGAGGAGGATGACGTAAAAGGGTGTGAATAACAGAAGGCGAGGTTCACTGGGAGGCCATCCGGGAAAACTAGCCACTGTGTAGCATATGTAGCTTTATGGGCAAAGGAGGTTAAAAGTTAATTCACACAATCCTATACATGGAAGCAAATATTTTACCACTTTAGAGTGGAGCCAAAAATGGCATGTCAATTTTTCAGTATCTTACAATACTTCTTAAATACAACTCTGCTTAATGAGACAAACAACAACAAAAAAAGGTATTACTTTCAGAGGTGGCCAAAGGGAGAGCCGAAGTACAGCAGTTCTAAGTTGAAAGAAAGAGGAGGGAACGCTCTGAAGCTGTAAAGACATAATGAGACACTTCTCAAATGATACATGGCCTCATTGCCGATGTCTGGCAAACGAGCATAGCCATTTCGGTGTGTAATTGGGAACAGGGTGGCTTGTAAGCAAAGAGTAGAGGAGGTAATGAGAGGCAGTATTTGTAGTTGAAAACCAGTCATTCTTGGGTTTTTTAGTCACAGACCTCTGTGAGCATAAAAACATTAGAACCTTATTTCCAGAAAAAAGTGGATATTTGCCTGTTTCTTTCTTTCATTTTTTTCCCACCTTCTCTTTCTTCCTCCTTTCCTCTTCATTCCTCCAATAATTACTTATTCAGAGTAGATTCTGTCTGTCCAGACATCCATCTGGACTCAAGAATACAGTAGAAACTGAAAAGAGACAAGTTCTCCAATCTTATAGCATGTATATTCTTGGGATTTTTTTTTTTTTTTTTTGAGACAGGGTCTCGCTTTGTAGTTCAGGCTGGCCCAGAGCTCACTATGTAGCTCAGGCAAGCCTTGAACTCAGCAATCCTCCTGCCTCTGCCTCCTGAGTGCTGGGATGAGCCACTATGCCTGGCACTGTGGTATGTGGTATTGATTGCTGGTGGGCGTGAGTCACCATGCCCAGCATTATATGTGGTTACTGGGATCAAACTCAGGACCTTGTGCTTGTGAGGCAGGCGCCGGAACCACTGAGCTAAATCTCTGGCCCTTGTTTTTGTTTTTGAGACAGGGTTTTGCTTTGTAGTTCAGGGTGGCCCTGAACTCACTGTGTAGCCCAGGCGAGCCTTGAATTTGCGGCAATCCTCCTGCCTCTGCCTCCCAAGTGCTGGGATGAGAGGCATGAGCCACCACGCCTGGCTAACAAGTATATTAAGATAGGAGACAGACAGAAAATAG
>PVIC010040950.1:0-16451 GCA_004025085.1 Thryonomys swinderianus
TATGCCACAAGTTAATTCTCATTTTTACCCATATCCCTACCCACTCCCCCCTCCTCCCCCCTTATACATGCTCTTTTATTTTCTTTCTGTATCATATTTATTCCTTCCCCTCATCACATTCCCACACCAAGTTTCCTATAGAAATAGTCCACTCTATAAAAGCTGTCCTACTTTCTAGAACTCATTTGCATCTACAGGTTGTTTCCCTGGAGTTTTAAGGCCAACAAAAATAATCTTTCTACTAGAAACACTGACAATTTTTATCTAGAAAAATTGTGATGCTCCAACCTAGTCTTTTTTGAGACAGGGTCTCGCTTTGTAGTTCAGGCTGGCCCTGAGCTCACTATGTAGACCAGGCAAGCTGCCGTGAACTCAGCAATCCTCCTGTCTCTGCCTCCCGAGTGCTGGGATTACAGGCATGAGCCACCACGCCCAGCATTGTGGTATGCGGTATTGATTGCTGGTGGGCGTGAGTCTCCACACCCAGCATTGTATGTGGTTACCGGGGATGGAACTCCGGCCCTCGCGCTTGCAAGGCAGGCGCTGGAACCATTGAGCTAACCCTCCGGCCCTCCAACCTAGTCTTTAATAATTTTTTCACTGAAGCTTGGAAATTATCCTAATTTTTTTCCATTAGAACAATAACATGTTTTGGAAATAAAACTGTCACCTAACAAATATATTTCTTACTCGATGTATTCTTATTGTCATTGCTAATATTCTTTTTTCACTTCAACAGGCCAGATAGTCTTTTCTCTTCACTTTATATTTTTCTGGTATTAACTCTTGCTATAATTCCATTATTCACAACATTTATATTGGGAACATTTTATTTGACAGAAGCCAGAGAGTACAGAGGCACACAAGTCCATGAGACTATATACAGGAATTTTTGTAGCCTTTAAATAGTTTCATTGGTAATTGAATCTATTTTCTTCTTTCAGATTCTGTTTTGAACGCTCTTTGCTGAAAAAATAAATATATCTTTTTAATTTCATGAAACTCCTCATATTCTGAAATATTTAGTCTTGGGTGAGACCACACAGAGATGAAGCAAGTTTAGGTACAAAAGCAAGGGCATGTACTTTGTGAATCTGACTACTTGCCTTCCCATTTTACATCACACCTCAGTATAAAGAAGGCATCTCTGACCAGTGATAGAAACTGATCAATTTCCAAACCAATCAACAGTCAACTCTTCCCCATAAATTTTAATTTTGTTTCCATATCGAAAAAGAAGTTGAGCCAGGGCATTTTTAAAAGATTTTTGTTTTACCTAAATTCCACCTCTGTGATTCTATATTTGAAGTTGTTGATATTTAAATTGTTCCCCTTGAGGTTACTGATTCAGAAAAACAGATTTGTAGAACACACAGTATTGTTTTACCACCATTTTCCCCAAAAGTTTTGTACATAGCAGGTTTCCAGAAACTGATTATATTTTCAGGCATTTGATTTCTTTACTTTCAATTTAGATTAATATTTTCTTATCTTACACCTAAGGAATAAATAAGGAACTTAGTTATTCATCTCTTGGAGTTGAATCTTCATTTGACCCTTCACCAGTAGTTTCACTATAAGCTTGTTTCTTAGATCTCTCAGTAGCCCCAGTTATCAAATGGGAATAACATTAACATTTTTCATCCGGGGGAGGTTTAAAAACTAAATGATATAACATATTTCTGACAATGCCTGTGGCCTACAAATGCTAAGCGATGAGTAGTTATCTTACAGAATAGATAGGAAGATCTAATTAGAGGTATTGCACCATTTAAGAACATGACGAATTAAAAGCAAGTATTGTCTGGGCATGGTGGAGCACGCTTGCACATTCGGCTACTGTGGGGGTTGAGGGAAGACTGCAAGTTCAAGAACAACCTCAGCAACTTACTGAGAGCCTGTCCCCAAACTTAATTCTTTTTTTTTAAAGACAAGGACATAGCTAGTAGTAGAGCACTTGCCCAACATACCTGAAGCACTCTCTTTAATGCTCAGTACTGTACTAATGATGATAACAGTAATTTTGCTTTGTGTAGAGTGTATTTCTCCAACCATTAATTTGTAAATCAATTTTATTTAAAATGTTCTAAGTTGAAACACTGGGTTATTGCTCATAGTCTAAGGTCCTTGTCTGCTGCAGTACTTTTCCACTTGGAGTGACATCTAGAGGCTCACAGGACATGTTTCACTCATTTATTCTGCATTAGAAGATAAAATTTCTGAGTGATTTTGTCCATATTCTTTGTCTCTTGATAATTGACTCATGGGCTCTCTAGCACATAAACTATCAATGAATAACCTCTTCCAGGAACAACTGACCACATAATCATGTAAAATAATATATTAGTGAACTTGCGTAGTCTCGCCAGGGTAGACTGACCAAAACTCTCTGGAATAAGTCAAAATTAGTTTTTAAACAAAAGTGTCATACTTAATAGAATGCTTATACTTGTCCACTTGCATGTAAAAATAAAAAGGACTTGATCCTTTTAAGAAGTATTTGAGCAGTTCGTGAATTTTATTCCTGAAGGATTCCATGAGCTTCAGTTAGAACACTTTTCAATGAAATAAAAGATGTATGTCATGTTTCAAAGTGGCAAAATGGAGAAGAAATTAAGAATCAGTGATTACAGTAAAGTTTGATCAAATCTTTTCAGAAACTAGTGTTATATAAAATGGTAAATGCGTAGCTTTTCTGAAACATTCTGGTTTAAGCTGATTATCAAATACTACTTGAAAAAATAGCATCATAAGTTAGATAATTAAGGAGCAAGAGCCCCTCTGCTTCGGTTCTCCACTATCACCACCTGAGTGTCTTATTTGCAGTGTTCAAGATGGTATTAGACACTGGAATAATTTTTGTTTTCTAATGAAACATTTATTCTAATGCTACATTTTGATCTCTTATTTTCTATCCTTCATTCTTTGGCATTTTTGTTGAGTGTAGATTACAAACAATCTTTTGCATTATATCTCCAGCCTTTTGGAAAAGTTAAATTTATTTCTGACTGATACATTAAAAAAATGGAAGCTGTACACATTAAAGGGGTATCGTGTAATGTCCCAATACATGCATACATTGTGTGTCTAAATCAGCTTAAACATGCCTATTTCCTCAAACATTTGTAATTTCTCTATGTTAAAAATCCTTTGCCAGAGTTTCTCAAGATCTATAGTCCACAACTGTTAGGTACCGTCACGCTGCTGTGCAGTAGTGGCACAGTAGGGCCTCTTTTCCTGTCTAGTTGTAATGTGGTACGCACTGGCCAGCCTTTCCCCAGTCTTACCACCCCACAGGAAGCGATTTTTTATTCTCTTCATTTGGGTCTCAGTGGCCGAAGTTTTCTTTCCTAGCCTCACTGTCTCTTTGTCTAAGAAAATTTCCTGGCAGAAATGTTCAGCACTTTCATTGTCTTCCCCACTCTGACTTCTGTCTGTCACCAAAGTCACCACGAGCTCCATCTTTCTCAGTGGGTAAAAACCATCTTTCAGCTCTTCCCTAATGGAGAGCTTCTCACCCCAAGTCCTTCCACCGCTGCTGTGCTCCCACCGTGGGGCAAGGGGGCTCAGGTATTTGTGGATTCCCACCCCCCTGGGAAGTGGCCAGCAACCCCTTCACTGCCTGGCTTAAAGGGTGTTTTTCTCATCCTAATTGAAGTCTTAGTTGAGATCCGCCAGGTCTGAGAGTCCTCATCACTGATGTCTGTGTACTTGACACAGCCCATTTTCTATGTTAAACAGGTAAGCACACACATATCTCTGGACCACTGGCTGCTAGTGACTTCTACTTAAAATTTTTTCTTTGACTCAGTACTAATCCTCTTTCTTTCCTCCTCATTTCCCACAACTGGTTCTTGGTTCCCATGATTTCATCCACTACCTATTAACTCCTGATTTTCCTGAAGCTTTATTCTTTACTTTTTAAAACGCATTTTCACTTTTAATGTCAAAAATTCCCTACAGCTGGTGGAAACTATTTGATAGGCTTAAGGTGCATAGTTTTAGTTTTTCCTTTAGACCCATATTTATCTAATAGTGTAAAGGGATTTTATTTACATGGAATAGTACCAGGTTCTTCGCCAGAACAATAGGAGTAACCAGGACTGTGTCTCTTAGCATGTAACAGACTAGGGAAGACTTATTCACCCGCCCACAGTCGAGGGATTCCCCAGAGTGGCAAAGGCAGAAGCTGAAAGCCCCTTGCAGTGTGGGCCTAAACTTGCAAGATTCAATTCCCTTGGGTCCTGTTTGCCCAAGCAAATCACTGGCTAGCCAGATCTGAAAGAGACTTTACCACTGGGCAGGAGGATCAGCAGAGCCTGTGTGACTGGCTCTCCCGCTACAACCCTCATCAACTGGTGTACAGTCCCTGGCTCTTGCAATACAGAATCTGTAGATAAACAGATGAAAAGAGCTTGCCTCTGCCTGTCACAGCAACTCATTCTTGTCCAAAAACATGTAGCAGTCTTTAAGAAGAAACACTTGAAATGGACCTTGAAGAATGAATTACCCAGACAAAACGAAGACAAAGTTATGTGGGGGAGCAGTTTTAGAGAGAACGCCAGGCTTTGGAGGGAGTAAGAGGCTCTTAATTACTTGTAGCTGGGATCATGGAGTGAAAGCGGGTGAGCGGGTGGGTAGGGAAATGGGGCTGGGGGGCTCATCTATTTACCAGAAAGTTTTTACCATTCAAAATAGAAGTTTGGTAACTCAATTTCAACCAAAAGCATGTTTTTAGTTGGCGAGAGCTTAGGAAGGTGTCATTTCCATTGGGAAGAGTGTATGTTTTCTTTCCAAAAACAGGAAATATGACCAAACTCGAGTCCCATGAATTGGAGGATACTGCTGTGTAGCGCGGGCTGTGGAGCATCAGGGCACAGCAATTTCCTTATCACCGCAGGGGCCACGACAACAGCATGAACTGGAATTTGGGGGAAACGAGAGAGCCCAGTGCTCTGCACGGGTCATGTCACCGCGGAGTCAGAGACACGAGAGTGCGGGAGTTCAGGAAACAGGACATAAATCAGCTCGCCAGATGGTTCTGTCCCAGAACTTCCTGTGTCGGAAGGTGCACAGGAAGTGAGGAGGCTTCATGCCGACCACAGCGGGGGTGAAATCAGTGGGCTAGACGCTGAGACAGAGGCAAAGGCCAAGGCCAAGCGGCAGAGTGGTTCTTTATCACTGTGCTCATTAGCTACTATTGAAAATCAAAAGAAAATAGTATGTGAGCTGTTTTTGCAACGCTAAGTGAAGAAACAGGTGAGTTGAAGAATGGTCTCAGGGAAACTCGTTTTACTCCCTTGTTTGTTGAAGATGGTAGCTACACAGCTGTGCCTGCTTGCCAGAGAAGCGCTGGGAAAAGGAGGCAGGGAGACTGAGTTTGAGGCCAGCCACACGGGGCCATATACAGATCTTTCAAAAAAAATTAAAAACTGTAATAACAAAAGATGATAAGTAGAGTAAGCAATCTGGAAAGCACGCCCCCGACACACACACACACACACACACACACACACACACACACACACGTTAGCATCTTTCCGTTTGAGTCAATGGAAGCAGTTCACCTGCAGTCTGCCTATATCCACCTAGCACCATCTTCTGTTTCTCTAATTCAGTTTGTTTCACCCCGTGTCCGTGCATTGCGGTTTAGCCCGTGTTCTGTGTTCCTCCTTGAACACCCACCTGATTAAAAAGCACGGCGGGGTGGGCCGCAGCTCGCTGGTAGAGGGCTGACCTCGCTGGGTTCCGTCCCCCGTGCGGCAGAATGGAAATCAATCCGCCCACTTGCTTCCTCTGTTTCAGATAATCTCATCACCGCCTTCACGGCCTCCATGGCCATCGGGCTGGTCATCGGCGGGCTCGTCTGGGCGCTGCTGGTCTGTCTGGCCCGCAGAAGGGCCAGCGCGCCCATCTCTCAGTGGAGCGCGGGCTCCGGCCGCCGGTCGCGGGCCTCACACCACGGGCTCCGGACGGGACTGTACCGCCAGAGCGGCGCCGAGCGGCGCAGCAACCTCAGCCTGGCCAGCCTCACCTTCCAGCGCCAGGCTTCCCTGGAGCTCGCCGGCTCCTTCCCGAGAAAGTCCAGCTTCCGGGGCTCGACCTTCCACCCGTTCCTGCAGTGCCCCCCGCTCCACGTGGAGACCGACAGCCAGCTGGTGACCCTGCCCGCGCCCAGAGCCTCTGCGCCCGCACCCGCCGCGCAGCGCCAGGCCTGGCCCGACCTCCCGTGGGCCGGCCTGGCCCCGCCGCCGCCGGCCTACGACTCCATCATCAAGGCCTTTCCGGACTCCTGAGGCGCTGCCGCAGGGTGTTGTCTTCTTGTCTCTCCACGGAAGGAGGTCATGGAGAGGCTAAGCAGCGTTTTCGGGAACGGGCCAGACGGCAAATGAGCTTCCGAGCTGAATGCACTCAAAAGCTGGGCATGACTGTGAGATGTAAACACGTTCCGCTCCGTGTGCCTTACAAATGGGTATTTTCCAAAACTGTTACGTGTTTATACATTTTGTGTGCAAGATGAGGCTTATTAACGACAGTGATTTTAATCCAAGAGTCAGCTGTGATGCATTACATGTGTTTTAGATAAAAACTTGAGATTTTTGTAGTCTGTACTCTACACTTGATCTTAGCCAAAAGGCTGAGAAGCGATGTGGTCTGTACTCTTCATTCACTTTTCATTGTGACCGTAAAGAGGAAAAAAACATATATCAATGACTGGTTTTAAACAAAAATCCAAGGAGTTGTAATTTTACTTTCTCCCAAATCAGAGTTGAAACATACAGCTTCATCTGGGCACAAAATGAAAACACACAGGAGTTCTTAAAATTCCTCTTGATTCCACTCATTTATGAGAAGTTAAGAATCAAGGAAGCTGAGCTCTTAATGTAGAGTTTCACAGGACTGGGGGGGTTCACTTGTTTGTTTTTAGATAGACTTCTTCTGTTTTTTTCCCTCCCAAAAATAATTATCAACATCACTGAAGTGACATCTTTGGGTTTTCACATGAAGATTTAACTTTGCCACACTATTGTAGCGATCTCCTTACCAAAGCAACAACACAAGCACTTCATCCGACCTAAGGACAAACTGTGGTTTGACGTCAGCTCGCAGCTCTCTCGTTGGGCCAATTTGCTTTCCTAGACTTGTAGCTATCAGCAAGGACAGCACTTTATCTAGGGATCGGGCCACCTAACTTTGCAGTCAAGTAAAGAAGATCATAGCGGGGACAGCATGTCGTGGACATCCGTGTTAAACAATGAGGACTGACTCAGCTATCCGGCACCATCCCTTGTTTGCTCCCTCAACTTTACTCTCATCTTTTCTGAAAAGCCTGTGCAGTGATTAAGTCGTGTCCTGTGATCATTGTGTAGATAGCTGCTTAAGCCACAGGTGGGCAGTAGATGCCAGTGGTTGCCCTTTGTATTTAAGGACAAGAGCTCACTGGCTCTCAATAAACCAAATACTTAGTTTTTTTTATGTACTTCTAGATGTTGGAGTTTCCAGTGAAGAAAACACATTTTCATTTGAGTTATTGTGGCTCAGTGATCCCAGCTAATAATCTCTGAAGAGTATATAGGAAAATAAAATTTCTGATCAAGATGCAGTATGTTTATGTGCCAATTCCCCATGATGAATGTATTTATTATGTATTGCAAACATATACAAATAAAGTATAAAATTTTTACATGAGATTCTACATAGTATTTTCATTATCATTTATCTTAAACTATCCTTTCCTCCTCAAGGAAAATTATCCTTAATATTGTCTATAAAAAGTTTTCTAAGTATATGAGAAAGGGAAGAAAGAAAGAAGGAAAGTGGGTAGAGATGTGGTTAAAAATGAGAATGAACTTGTGTCATATACTGGTACAAATTCCCCAATGTTGTGTGTGATTGTGAACTGTATATAAAATGTACCAATAAAGAATTCAATTTAAAAAAAAAACAAGGAAGAAAAAAAGACAAGAAAAAAAAAAGCTAACAAGACAACCTGTTTCATGTAGGTTGATTTTTAAGTAAATTTAGAAGTTGTAATATAGTCAAGTAATATTCTGGGGGAGCTTTACTTAATAATAAGGCTATTTTTAACTTGGATGCCATTTTTAAGGTTTAACAAGAAATAAGCAAATTATATTTTTTCTAGAATTTGTGGTGATAGAACTGCTTTGTGGCTTCAAAATGAGAGAAATGGAAGTAGAAACTCTGGTATGTTAAACTATATTATTGTCTGCTGCCCAGCATCAGTTGAAAAACAATCAAAATGAGTAGCTTATACATACTATGCAGTTTATGAAATGTGAAATTAGAGCAAAACTTTTGATTGTATTTGTTCTACTTCAAATGTTTTATTATGCAATTAAATTAATGCCAATTCTGAGTCCATGTCTTGAGAAATAAAAATACTTTTAAACAGCAAAAAAGAGAAGAAATTGTAAAACTAATATATATGAATAAGAAAATTCAAATGAAGAAACATTGTACTATGGAGTTTTGAACTTATTAAAATTCATTGGATTGATCCCTGGTACCACTAAAAAAAAAATTCTTTGGAAATAAAAGTCTGCTAAACCATTTTATGTAAATGAGTAAGCTGAGAAACAATTTTTTTATATAAAAATGTATAACAACATTTGTAACATCACAAATAAATTTAACAAATTTTTCAGTGAATCAATGGAAAGAAGACTAGTTACTTGTTGAAAACATGAATTTAAATTTTGTAATTATTTAATATGTGTTTAGCAACTACATGAAATAACAAAAAACACTTTTTAAGAGCCATAGGAATGGAATACATTATAAAGAAAAATATTAATAACTGATTCTATAAAAATGTAATCTGTTTATCAAAACAAATTTATCCAAAGCTAAAAAAAAAGGAAAAGCCAAAACCAAAATCACAACAAAAATATTAATAAAGGAGGAAAAGAAAAACCTCTTAATATGAATATGGACCAAAAAATGCTATCATTAAGGTTATGATTTGGTCACACAAGTGTACAGAAAATTATCTAAATAGCGAAGTAAAAGGCTAAAAATGTTAATTTACAAAAATAATTAGCAAAATTTGCTAAAACAGTCAATGTTTTTATTGAGAACATGCCATTTTGGAAAATGTAGCAACTGTACTAAGAAAGGGTCCCACGTGTTCTGGGGGCAAGTTGGGACCACTTCTTTGGGAGACAATTTGATATAAAAATATCAAGAGCCTTATAGTGACCAGACTATTCAGGGACGGTACCAGAGAACTAAGCATCAACTCAGTGCCTCAGCATGACTGCGAGACACACCAGGAGGCAGTCTTCCTCTACTCACCATATAGCGCCCTCTGCACATGATGAACAACTGGTTTTATTGAATCTGTCCTGCTCTGGGGTGAGAAGCTGAGGTGAAAGGACACAGAGACTCAGCTCTCCAAAGGGTCTTGGGGAGAAAAGACACTGGAAAAGCAGAATAAAACTTCTGAAGCATCATTTTTAACAAACTCTCACTGCTTAAGTTATATATTTTAATCATTTGGCAATTTGAAAGAAATTAACCCCCAAGCTACCTGAAGGGACAGATGATAAGAAACAGACCCTTAATCTCTAGGCACTAGACTAGGTTCTGCTTGACTCAGGCAGCCAGGGCCATTATGTATCACAGAGCCTCACGCTTTGAAGCCTTTTCTAAGAAATGTTCTAAATCTTAATTTCATGTGTAAAACTGGCCAGGCCTGGCAGTACTATTTGGATAGGGTAGCTGAGGTTAGAAAAAGCTTTTTAAGGACCACAGTCATCTTTCTTCTGTTTCAGCTGTCTTTTGATGAGCTCTCTAATAGAGGTGAAGACATGACTCAGCAACCCTAAATTTTCACTTATGGCTTCTTCATGGTAAAATCCTAGTACTGGAAGGTTAATCAGATCAACCTTTTCTACAGAAAAAGTTGTCTCTCCTTCATGGAATTACACAATTTTGTACCACCAGAATGGGGCTGACAGGCTGATTATGGAGGTTTTCTTTTTCATCTAGAATAAACAAATTCAGGTGTACCTGTAGCATAATAACATTTATGTTATTATCCACATAAGCTATCCATGGAAACATCACTAACTCTCATTAGTGTGCATGAATTTTGAAAAACATTTTAACCAGCTTTTTTCATACAGGATAGGGTCCCACAAAAAATATTTAACCACTGCTTCATACAACCTATGTGTGTCCTTGTGTTGGGAGAATGTGGAAAGATATGAGGTTTTGCCTGACCGGATCTGAAAACCAAGGGTTCCACCCACACTTTATTGTCATAAATGTATGTCCTCTCTCTGAAGCATAGTGAATATGACATTCATAAAAGATGGCCAAATGAAATTTGTGGCTTCAGTCCCTAGCACCACAAAAATAGAAAGAAATAAGTATGTAAAATAGGAAATGATCATTACAATATTAAATACTAAAACCCAATGATGGAATAAATGATTATGAATCTTAAGTGTCACCAAGCACCAGAAATGTTTTCATTACACATACTGAAGAGAGAAGAATGCAAACACATATTTAAATATACTTGCCATATTTAAAGATAAGAAGTCTCAGGGTTTAAGATAATTTAATACTGAAATTAACTTTAACATTCTATGCTACTGGAAACAGAATCCTGACAGATATTTTCTTGCTTTTCCATTCACTTTTTTAGTCTTTTAGCTCAGAAGAAGATAACATTAAATAGAAATAAAAAATTGAGTAACAGGTTGTCAGAAAAAGAATGATAAGAATATCCTCAGTCTATTAGATCTCAAATGTTCTTAAAGCTAAAATAATAACTAAAAATCATTCAGAAAAGAGAACTAAATATATACAAGTCAATGGAACACAACAGAAAATTCCACTCAACTGTCCCTCCCTGATTGAGGAGCAACACCAACCTATGGGGAATTATGCCTGCTGGAGCCACAGTCCACATCAGCAGTGGGCCATCACACCTGGTTGAGCTGCCTGGCCCCAACCCTACCATTCAAATACCATACCCTGAACTCTGTCAGACAGATGGAAAAAATACCACCTGAGAAAATGAAAAAAAAAAAAAAAAAAACCATGGGTGGACCACAGCAATTGGTGAATTTGTAAGGCCAACATACCGTACAGGCCCCCAGACTCACTTTGGGGCAATGGTGGGTTGCACCTACAGGAGAATCTTACAGAGTGCAAACCTGCAGAAGGTCAGGCAGCTCAACTCAGGCATTGTAGCCAAAATGCATCCTGAGGGGACTACAGGTATATCCCTGTGACTAGTCTACTCCAATCTGTATGCTGCTGCCCATATTGTCTACAAGCTTTATTCCCAAAGGGTAATGCTGCTATTTTGAAAGGCTTATATATGTAAATATTTCTGATTAGTTCTAAATTTTGACATGTGATCATGGATCTAATTCATGAGTTTAAAGGTATCAGAACAGTAGCCAGCACAGTTGGTCATTTCCTGGGCTATGTTTGATACTGTTGATGATACTGATTGTATTACTTTGACCAAAGTGATGTGATTGGTCTGTTTAAATACTTTTCATGGTGTGCCAAAACTGAGATTGCTTAAGGGTCATTACAGATCCAAGGAGGATGTCCCATGAAGTAGTGATCCCCCAAGTGTTCTAAATATTAGGATGCAAAATTCTTGCAATAACCATTGCTCAGCCATCAACCCAGGAATTAAACCAAAAATATCAACAATAACAACAACAACAACAACAAAATAAAAATGAGAAAACATCTGAGAAGGTCTAAAACTTAGATCCCCAGATCATCATGAAAGGAACTCTGGGGAATAATGAAATGGAACAACCTGAAACTCAACAACCAGAACTCTCTGAGCTAGTGATAAACAATAATCTAGTAAAAATGAAATCAGAAATAACTTCTTAGATAAGAACAGAGATAAGGCCCATAGTGAAAGGTAATAACAGTAAAGAAGAGGTCATGAACATGATAAAATCTTCAGTGAAGGGATGTGAAGACAAAATATCTGACACAGAAGATGAGATTGTAGCCAGTGACCAGGAAAGAAATGGTTTCCTGAAAATAGGAACCATAAAAAAATCAAACCAGTAGCTGCTAGATGATGCAAATAAAAATAACATAAGACTGAATGAAGAAACAGGAGATAGTGAAAAAGACATATTTAAAATCTTCACAGAAGTGATGGCAAAAAACTTCACAGAAAAGGGAAAATAATTTGACATATAGACAAGTGAGGCATGTAGGACTCTGACAAGCTGTGACCTAAAAAAAAATCTACATCGAGGCATATAATAATCAAAATTCCAGACTCAACAGAACAACAAAATATAGAAAGCAGTTAAAGAAAACATATTACATACAAAGGAAAGCTCATCAGAATCACAGCAGATTTTTCAACACAAATACTCAAGTCAAGGAGAGCCTAGAGTAACGTATTTCAAGCCCTATAAGAAAATAACATCCAAAGGGAAAAGGGGGGAGAAAACAAAGGAAAATATAATGACAGTGATAAATCAGTACATATCAACTATAATCACTAAAGTTAATGGCCTCAATGTACTGATTAAATGAAGCAGATTTGCAAAATGAATTAAGTAGAATCCAACAAAATGCTGTATACAAGAAACATACCTAATTCAGAAATAATTCCATAGACTGAAAGTTAAAAAAAAGAAAATAATTATCCATGCAGCAGGAAACTGCAAAAAAGCAGAAGTGGCTATCTTATTTGCAGACAACGTTAACTTCAAACCAAAACTAATTAAAAGAGACAAAGAAGGACATTACATCCTCCTGCAGAGAACAATCCAAAAGGAAGAGATAACATTTATAAATATATATGCACCAAATAGTAGTGCACCTAACTATATAAAACAAATACTAATGTACATAAGAAGCCAAGTAAGTGCTAATACAATAGTAGTAATGGACCTCAGTGTCCCATTGTTACAATAGGTCAATTGAATAAAAAAAATCAGCAATGAAATACTAGAACTGTGCCAAACTTTTGAACAAAAGGACTTAATATATGTCTGCAGAGTATTCCACTCTGCAAAATTAGAATATGATTTCATATCAGTGGCTCATGGGTCATTCTCCAAAATAGACCCATTACTAGTCTAGAAGCTATTTGAGTAAGTGCAAAGGAATTAAAGTTTTGTATACTGTCAGACCATAGTTTGAAATTTGAGATCAGTAGTAAAAGAAACTCCAAGAACCTCACAAACACATGGAAATTGAACAACATTCTCCTGAACAACCAATGGGTCACAGAAGAAATTAGATAATTTCTACAATTAAATTATAATACTGACACAACATATAGAAATCTATGGGGCACAATGAAAGCAGTTCTATGAGAAAAATTCATAACAGTGAATGCCAATACTAGAAAAACAGAGTAAGCTTAGGTAAATTAATGCTGAGCCTCATGCTCCTAGAGAAAGAACAGGAAGACAAATCTAAAGCTTATACAAGGCAGGGAATTATAAAGATCAGAAAATAATGCAATAATGTCTAAGAAAATAATGCAAAAATGATGAAAAAGAGTTGGTTCTTTGAAATAATAAAAAAATTGACAAACCCTTAGCTAGCCTTTTCAAAAAAAGAAAAAACTTAAATGCATGGAATTATGAATGAAAAATGGTGAAATTACCACAGATCCAGCAGAAATTCAAAGGTTAATCAACACCTACTTTGAGATTTAGTACTCCAATAAGATGGAAAACAGAAAAAAGGACAGATTCCTAGAGACCTATGAAATACCATAATTGAATGAAGAAGATATAAAAGTATTAAACACCCCAATATCAATCAAGGAAATTAAGAATGTAATTGAAAACATACCCACAAAGAAAACTAGTCCTGATGACTTTACAATTGAGCTTTACAAGGAATTTCGGCAGGAGCCAATGTCACTACTTCTCAAGCTCTATAATAAAATGAAAGGGAAGTAATAATCCCCAAATCATTCCTGGAAACAAGCATAGATGATGGTTGCTTAGATAATGCTTGCTTGATTCCAAAAGAAGAGAAAGTCCTTTAAAAAAAGGACTACAGGTCAGTCTAATGAACATGGATGCAAAAATCTTCAATAAGATACTGGCAAACAAAATAGAGGGGAATATCAAGATGATCGTATGCCTTGACCAATTTGGATTCATCTCAATGATGCAAGGATGGTTCAACATATGTAAATCAATAAATGTAATACACAGATTCAAGGACTAAAACCATATGATAATTTAAACAAATGTAAAAAACTATATTAACAAAGTCAAGGACAAAAACCATAGGATTATTTCAATAGATGCACAGAAAGCATTTAACAAAATCCAACACCCATTCATGATGTAAACCCTACAGAAAATTGGAACAGATGGTCCTTATCTCAATCAGATGGCAGCTATTTCTGAAAAACCAAGAGCTAGTATCATCCTTAATGGTCTAAAACTGAAACCTTTCACACTAAGACCTGGAAGAAGACAAGGATGTCCACTCTCACCACTCGTATTCAATGTAGCGCTGGAAACATTAGTCACAGCAATTAGACAAGAGAAAGAAATAAAAGGAATAAAGATAAGAGAGGAAATAAACTGTCATTATTTGCTAATGACATGGTACTCCATATAAAAGATTTCAATAACTCAGCCAATAGACTGCTTCACTTATTCACCAGTCAGTACTGTAGCTGGATATAAGGTCAACACTCAAAAATCAATGGCCTTCCTATACATGAATAAAAGACTTAGTGAGAAAAAAAATATTCCTTTCACTGTAACATCAAAGAAAGAAGAAAGACAGAAAGAAAAGAAAGAAAGAAAGAAAGAAAGAAAGAAAGAAAGAAAGAAAGAAAGAAAGAAAGAAAGAAAGAAAGAAAGAAAGAAAAGAAGAAAGAAAGGAAGATAGAAAGAAATATCTAGGAATAGATCTAAAAGAGGAGGTGAAAGATTTTTACTCTGAAAACTACAGCATATTGAAAAAGGAAATCAAAGAGGATATTAGAAAATAGAAAGACAGTCCTAGTTTCTGGGTAGGAAAGGAAGAACCAATATTGTCAAAATAGTCATATTACCAAAACTACTGTATAAAGTCAAGGCAATTTTGATTGAAATCCCAGAAGCATATTTCACAGAACTAGAGAAAAGAATCCAAAATTTCATTTGGAATCAGAAGAGACCTAGAATAGCAAAAGCAGTTCTAGGCAGCAAAAACATGACAAGGAGTATCACAATCCCCAATTTGAAACTAAAAAGCCACTGTGATAAAAACAGCACAGTACTTGCACAGTACCTGCACATCAGTGGAACAGACTAGAAGATGAAGAAACAACTCCAGACATACAAAGCCACCTCTTTCTCAGTGAAGGAAAGATAGCCTCTTTAAAGAATGGTAATGGAAAAGCTTGGTTTCAGCCTGCCAAAGGCTAAAACTAGATCTACATCTTTCACGATGTACAAAACTAAAATCAAAATGGGTTAAAGACTTAAATATTAAAACAGAAACAATGATGGAAGATAGAACAGGTAGAACTCTTGAAGACAATGGCACAGGGAAAGACTTTATAAACAAAAACTTAGCAGCATGGAAACTGGCAGAAAGAATCAACAACTGGGATCTTTTTATAAAGCTTCAGCAGAGGAAGAGAAACTACCAACAGAATAAAAAGACAACCTACAATTTGGTAAAAAATTTGCCAGCTGTTTCTCAGACAAAGAACTACTATCCAGAATATATAAATATCTTTTAAAAAATATCAGTCTCCAAATGTAAAGACTCAATTCAAGATGGGCATCTGAAATGAACTGACATTTTTCAGAAGAAGAAATAAAAACAGAAAAAAAAAAACATGAAAAAATGTTCAAGAGCCAGGGATTTTGCTCAGTCATTCTGGAGTCTGCCTTGCAAGTGCAAGGTCCCAAATTCGATCCCTCGTAACCACATACCAGAGTGCCAGGCATGGTGACTCACACCTGTAAACACAAGTTGGGAGGCAGAGGCAAAAGGATTGCTCTGAGTTTGGGGCTACATAGTGAGCTCAGGGCCAACCTGAACTACAAAGTGAGACCCTGTCTCAAAAAAAAGAGTTCAGTATCACTAGTCATTTGAGAGATGCAGATGTAAACAACAATGAGATTTCATCTCACTCCAGAAAGAATGGCTGCTGTCAAAAAAATCAAGTGAAATCAATAGATCACAGATAGACAATTCCCGGATCTTCTCTTTGGCATGAACACCTGTAGATGCAAATGAGTTCTAGAAGGTAGGACAGCTTTTATAGAGTGGAATATTTCTATAGTAAACTTGGTGTGGGAATGTGATGAGGGGAAGGAATAAATATGATACAGAAAGAAAATAAAAGAGCATGTATAAAGGGGGGAGGAGGGGGGAGTGGGTAGGAATATGGGTAAAAATGAGAATTAACTTGTGGCATATACTGGTACAAATTTCCCAATGTTATA